>OX387248.1:9001866-9129366 GCA_947562095.1 Branchellion lobata | reverse complement strand
CAAAACTGCATGTCTGTGGTGAAAATGTATGACTGCTTTTTCAGCTTTTCATTGTTTCCCTTCATTTTTCGGTCAATTTTGCAAAAAAAAAATTATTTTCGTGAAATGTGCTTGAAGAGAAGATGACGAAATAACTTAATGATGTTATCGGAAATTTCTCAGAAAGAGTTCGGAGTTTCTATTCAAATAGTTTTAATGTCTCTTCGGTATCTTATTCTTTGTTATCTACATACATCGATAATTGCTTCGTTCGAAATTATATAAGGAACTTTTATTTTATATTATTTCCCATCATTCGGTAATTGTTCACGGCTTTATTGTATTTTCATTATTTTGTATGGTAATGTTTTTAATTGCATTGTATCATGTTTTATAGTGCGCATCCTTCTTCCACTCGGCATTCTTTGTAATATTTTCATTCGAAACAATAACGCAGAAACGATCAGATAGGAGGTTTTATAGAACGTTTATGAATGCAGATAGGACTGATGCTTTTATACTCATGCAATTATTTCGATAACATCTCAACAAATCCACTCACAAATGGGTGTTCGTAGCTGGCGTAACCACAAAAAACACTTTCATCAGCGTATGCAGTGGCCTTTAAAGCCGCCTTTGAAGAGCATCAAATCGCCAATTGTTCTGCAAAACAAAGAGCTTTTAAAGCCCTCCCAAACTTCCATTTGAAATTGCCTTTTGAATGATTAAAAAACGATAAGTAGGAAAAAACTACGATGTTTGAAACAAACGTTTCTGATCTCATTTGTTTTTGCTTTCTTTTATTTGACCATGAAAAGGCTCCATTAAGAAATTACTCCTTAAACTTCCCAAATTGATTTGGCAGAAAAAACTACAAACAGTTTCCCCGATAAGATAGTTTTTGACTACGCTAAGTTTCTGAAACTTCGACGATAACATTTTCCGAAGATAGCGGCATGGAAAATGCACCATTCATTGGAGAAACGGCGAATCTTCATCGCCAAGTGAACATTTCCAGCGTATGTCTGGACTTGATCAAATGAAGACTATGAATCAAAAGTGAAACGTTAATTGTATCCAAGACAGACTGTCAATCAGAAATTAAACTCAAAGCTTGTTTTCAGTAAATCGATATTTTCTCATCAACGTCTTGTTTATTTGTTTATTCAGTAGAAGGTTCTAAAAAATATTTCACTAACTTTGACGAAAAATACTTGATGGAATAATATTTTTTTTATTAAACTGATGGCTAGGTTAAATATTCTCAACCAAAAAATTCAAAGATCGTCAGTGAAGTGAATGTTTTTACATCTGATAAAAACATTAGTCAAAACTCACAAGAAGGCATATTGAAATTGTGACATTGGCAGAAGTTCGCAAAAACCAAATATAGTTTTTTAATCAATTTTTGAATCCATTTTGACAAATATTTTTTCATTTTGAATCTAATTATGAACGGCCACTCACTCAAACCAGTGATTAAGGAAATCTGAAAAAGCACAAGCTGATAAGGCATATTGAAATTGTGACATTGGCAGAAGTTCGCAAAAACCAAATATAGTTTTTTAATCAATTTTTGAATCCATTTTGACAAATATTTTTTCATTTCGAATCTAATTATGAACGGCCACTCACTCAAACCAGTGATTAAGGAAATCTGAAAAAGCACAAGCTGATACCAGCTTTAATAAGTGAGGTTATTATTTGTGTGTTCGGGCCTGGGCTGATGTGAGAACCATTCATCAACGACACGTCACTCCCTTGACCACCCCTACACACAAATGAAAACAACATTCAAAATGCTCTTCAAATATTGAAGAGTGTTTTGTGTTTGTTCATGGTGGCTGTTTTAACACTTTGTTACTGCAAAAGTTGATTGTACTGTTGGAAGCGTGAATCCTATAATGCTGTTCATTGAGAACTCCCAAATCATGAAAAGTAAAAAAAACGCATTGGAACAATGATTTGTGGCTGAATAAAAACATTCTCGCGCAAGCGTAAGCACAAGTTTTGTTGGGCTGTTAAAGTTTCAATATGGGAGGTTTGTTGTGAGAGGATGCATAAAGAGAAGTCTCAAATCCTGAAGAAAAACGCAGGAGTGGGTCGGCAAACAAATATAAAAAACACATCGACTTTACAGCTTGTGACACGAACACTTCTTTGAAGTGAAGTACGTCTTGAACTTCAAAACTTAAATTAAAACTTTCTTGAGTTGGAAGATTGTATACATTTTTAACTCTTTTTTTCACAAAATTTCTTAGAACTTATTATTTTGAAACTGGGTTTGATGTCTCATGTTGATTTTTTTTAATTAATTTTTTTCAATAAATACGCGTGAGTTGAACAATTTGCTACAAAGAAGCTTCTGACTGGTTATTCCACGGGTTTTCTAAATTATATCACTTTGTAAGGAAGTCAATTAGGCGGCTAATTTGTTTGATAGAGTTGCAGTGCGAAGACAAATAAGCAATGGCCAAATTGCATTTAATTAAAAAGTCAAACTGATGGCGCCAATTCCATCAATCTTGCAGCTTATATTTGGTCATCTATTCAATTCGTCTATACAACCATCCCTTCATCGATCTCTTTGTGCATTCATTTGTTTTTTCTACCCATCCTTCTGTCTATTCATTTATTTATTCTTTCATTCATCCAATTACTCACTTACTATCCGTCTATCTTTTCATTGATTTATTACCTCATCCATTAATCAATATATTTAGACCATTTTTCGCAATCATTTTTCAACCACCGCTGGACAGATAGGCAATGTTAACAAATCCATATTTGCTTGTTTTTAATAGAATTATCGGTCCACAAATTCATACATATTGCTCGTGTTCCGCGGGTTTTCACTGGCAGCTCTTGCTAAGTTTATTTGTGTGGTGGAGATGCGAGAACCAGCAAATATTGATTTTCAGCGCAGATATAGTCATAAAATCACAACAAATATAATCTTCCTACAAAAGGTTTTTTCAATCTAAATCTCTAAATGCAAAAAATAAAAAAAACTGATGAACGACAAAAAACAGAAAATCAAATATCGATACATGAAAAACAAAAAAACCAAACTCAGATTAATAAAAAGATTGAAAATTAAAAGTCGAATGAGAAAAATGAGCAAAGCAAAAAGTAACAAAAAAACTCACTACAATAAAGCAAAAATCAAAGCGCAAAAACCTCAAAAACACGAAGAAAAACGTTAAAAATAATTCCAAAGAAGCTCCACCATTGCGCATTTGCTTGATGTGTGAGTCTGAATGGCCTGACGGGTCACGAGGATGATGTCTCAACGACCATGTCCCTCACCGGCAATAGCAATGAAGCCTTAATTGGAGCAGATTTCTGTCTTTTATGGCTTAAGTACCGTAACATGGAGATAATGACGGAAGCACACAAAAAAACTTGCACTTTTAGTTACTCTCCACCACAAAAAAGAATGAAGTTCCGGTTTTTTTTCTTCTAAAAATTGAATTTTTTTTTTCAAATTTTGTTTTTTTCTTCAACCTTAATTTCATTTCAGGTGCCAGGCATCCATGAAACAGTGAATTTTCGAATAAACGGTGTCTAATTCATGCTCACGTTAACATTGAAGTCTTGTGATTGAAATTATCTACCGTGCTCAAATTCAGTTTGATTTCATGATTCCTCAATTCGTCGCAAAAAACGCTAAAGTTCTTTCAAAAACCTTTTGATTTTTTTTCTCGCCAAGAACGACAACAAAGAACACCGAACAGACACCACAAATATTTAAAAAGTTAAGAGATTGCTTGATGTGATCACGATAACCATCGGGATGAAAGAGGTTTGCGAACCACGGAAAACCTTTGGATACTTAAAAAACTTCGATACTAAAGAAGCTTAGCAGTGCTTTCAACTAACGTTGTTTGGAGCTTTGTTTAACGTGCAATAGCCTGTTCGCACACTAAATTCATGTTTGTAACGTTAACCTTTGAAGCTTCCAAAATGAAGATTAATAAAAGAATACACGCTCTGATTGTTTTCTTACAGCGAAGCAGAAGTTAACTTGAAACTTATGGATGTTATGAATTGTTTGGGTGATGACAAATGTTCACGCGGGAAAGCATATAAGTTCAGCAGGAAGGCTGCACTCAACGAACCTGATCAAAATCGAAAAACGGATTTAACTCGAAATCTTTGTTTGTAAAGCTCTTACATGAAAGATTTTATGGAAGGATTTAGTTGAAATAGTTGTGATTATGTGTATATGTTTGTGTGTGTGTGTGTGTGTGTGTGTGTGTGTGTGTGTGTGTGTGTGTGTGTGTGTGTGTGTGTGTGTGTGTGTGTGGGTGTGTGTGTGTGTGTGTGTGTGTGTGTGTGTGTGTGTGTGTGTGTGTGTGTGTGTGTGTGTGTGTGTGTGTGTGTGTGTGTGTGTGTGTGTGTGTGTGTGTGTGTGTGTGTGTGTGTGTGTGTGTGTGTGTGTGTGTGTGTGTGTGTGTGTGTGTGTGTGTGCGAGTATGTTTGCTTGCGCATTTTTGGGTTTTCACAGACGAGTGTATGCGTGGAAGTGTGTTAGTGTTTGTGGTTGTCTTCTTTTTGATTGTAAATCACTTTTTGATACATTCTTACTCTACAGAGGAAAATGAAAAATGAAATGTCAGTCTTATCTCGTGGCATCTCCAGTACGTTGAACTCGCAAAGTCTTGTGTGGTGAAGCAACCTGGCCTAGTTTGACACAAACACCACAGTAAAACGTGGATGTAGCCATTTTATGCATGATATTGCACGATTGCAAGTGGAATCGACGAAGATTCAGGAAATAAAAGTTGACAACGAAGAAATTTGAAATATCGAATCTTATGTAGGAATCTGGACTCGGATTAAAGTTTAAAGAGTGGGCACTGGTCTGAACCTTCAGAAACCCATTCTATGGAATTCTATGGAAGTGTATAAAATTTGAAAATTTTTTTATAGAATTCTTTGAAATTCTATGGAATTCTGTTGAATTCTCTACAATCCAATCTTCTTTTGTAGAATTTTAAGTAATTCTGTCGAATTTTATGAAGCCTATTTATACACAAAAGTTGCATAAAATCAAACTTTAAAAATATTCATTTAAAACTATTCATGTTTTTTCATAAATAATTGAAATTATTTTGAACTTCCGACATAGACTTTGTTTCCACAGTGTGTGCGTGAGTAATCCTCCTTTAAAACGACACATTACCTATTGTATTAGGCCTCTTATAAATCCATTCAAAATGTTCAAATGTCGGAAACTTGAAATTATATTTTCGAATATTTAACTTTTCATAGTTTTAGTTAACATCAGTTTCTATGTTTTGATTTAATTTCAAAATTGAAATCTAATCTTTAGCTAATATCAATTTTTGAAGGATCTTCATAAAAGCTTTATAATCTTTTTAAACTTTTTTTTAAATTTTAAAATTAATTATATTTCAATTTTTTATGATAATTATTAATTAAAGCTCGGTTAAAAAGGAAAGTGCATTCCTAATGTTGTAGCAAGTACAAGAAGCAAAGTGGCATAATGAACATGGGATTCCCAAATAAGTCCGCATGAAAGAATGATTGTGACAAAAATGCCCAGTTGTGTCGAAAGCATTGGAAAAATTAAAAAAAAAGATTATAGAAAATTAATATCAATGAAACAAAATAGAAAATACAGCAAAATAGAAAATTGAAATGAAAGAGAGGAAAATATGTGGTAAAAAAAAAGGTAAAAAAAGAAATGAAAAGAAATTGGAGTGGAAAGAAAAATGAAAATTGGAAAAAAATAATTATAAAAAATGAAAATTGAGATGGCGACGGTTTAAAAATGTGAACACGATTTTGTGAAAAAAAAACTGCCTCATCATTCAAGAAACTTCTCTCGACGATAATTCCAGAACTGATATTTTGGAGGGCTGTCTGAATGTATGGTCTATTTATGAGCCCCAATTTGGAAGCTTTAAGTTTTTATTTTCTTGAAATTTGATTGTTTTATGCGGGTGCTGTAGACATTTCAAGCCGAGATTATTATGTGATGGTTATCCTGGGCGGTTTGATGATTATGTGTGCTTTTATAGTACATTAATACACGCTGCTGAACACACCATCTCGCCATCCGAGCGTTATCCTCCATAATGTAAAGTGCTTCAGACGAAAATTAAATGAATCAATAGATGAACTCTTGTTATAATGAATTGACTAGTGACTTACCTATAGAAAGATTTTCCAAGGAAAAGAAAAAAAATGAAGTAGAAAAAAATTGAATGATATTATGAACAAACTTGAATTATGAGCACGAAAATTCATAGTCCTAATGCAATGTTTCCACCGTTGTTGTCTTATCCGATCACTGCATTCCCACGTCACCATTCAGTTTTTGTTTTTGGTTTTTATATAATCATATTATTGAATTCAACTCCAACGAAAGAAATTATTTTACATGCTCGTTGGTGTAGATAAGCTATCAAAGAACAAGCGAATTGTCAAAAAACGTTTATTATTTCATGTCACGGAATTCCGCACACATTAACATGACAAATCCTTGCAAACTTTTTCGCATGACGACTTACTTTCAATTACGTAACCAGTGCAAACAAGAAAAAAACAACGACAAAGTAATAATTGGCAAAGGTTCTTCTCTTCAAAGACTTATCAAACATCAGAGCAGTTCACTGCATCAAGTGGAGCAATCCAAGCAATCTCTTCCATGCATCTGCCGTCCGTCCTATTTCTAGAACGCACTCCCTCTCTCTCTCTCTATCTCTCTCTCTTTTTCTCTCTCTCTTTCTCTCTCTCTCTTTCTCTCTCTCTCTTTCTCCCTCTCTCTTTCTCTCTCTCTCTCTCTCTCTCTCTCTCTCTCTCTCTCTCTCTCTCTCTCTCTCTCTCTCTCTCTCTCTCTCTCTCTCTCTCTCTCTCTCTCTCTCTCTCTCTCTCTCTCTCTCTCTCTCTCTCTCTCTCTCTCTCTCTCTCTCTCTCTCTCTCTCTTTCTCTCTCTCTCTCTTTCTCTCTCTCTTTCTCCCTCTCTCTTTCTCTCTCTCTCTTTCTCTCTCTCTTTCTCCCTCTCTCTCTCTTTCTCTCTTTCTTTCTCTCTCTCCGCTCTTTCTCTCCCTTTCTTTTTTTCTTTTTCTGTTCCTTTCCTTCTCGCTTTTTCTTTTTTCACGAGCTAAATACAATGAAAAAATTTATCTATGTGGTCTTAACACATGAGAAATTCGGCTTTTTACCTTTTTTTACTTTTATTTCATTCGTTTTTATTTTCTCCTCGCATTTTATAACTTTCAAGTTTTAAAGTACAACAACTTTGTCAGTTTTCAAGTGTCACCGTGGTTTTTATAGTTTGGAAAATAGTTTTTTTCAGAAAAATTCAAATAATATTTCAACTCGCAGAACATCAAACTAATTTTTTTTGGTCAAATTTAAAGTTTCATCAACTGTCGTTTGCAAAACAGTCAACATTTTCAAAAAATCTAATTTCCGATTGATTGGAAAATATTATAGTGAAAATTAAAACAAAAATAGACAAAAAAAAATAAAAAGGAATGAATGGATAACGGATGAACGAAGCGGAGGAAGAATGGATGAAAAGTGGATAAGAGCATTGGTAGCAGAATGGAATGAGGGATCATTAAACTAACGTCAAACTTTTATTAGATGTGTGACGTGTAAATTTAGTTGAACTTCCACTGATTCTCTTTCAGGCTGATCAGCACACTCCATTACACCCCTCTCAACGCTTCGCTCTCCATTTGTTTGCAAATTTGAATTCTTCTAATGGATTCGACCTTCAACGCTGCGCCCCTAATCAGTCATAAAACATGGTGGGGTGCTCACTCCAGAACTGCATACTTTTTCAATGTTTCATGAAATTGAAACTCCGAAATTTTGAAAAGTTGCAGGTAGAAATCATTTTCAAAATAATGTTCACTTTTTTTGGTTTCGCTTTGATGTCAGAACTTCTAATGCGCATGCAGGCCACTATTTCCACCTTTTTTTTCTAATTTTAAAATTGAATAAACAATACATAACCAAGGAAAAACCCACAACATTTTGCTTTAAAGCTTCAATGATTTCTTAAATCATTTTTCTACTGGAATTAGCCGACAGACATTCGTATTGACTGCGGTACTCTTGCGCAAGAATTCAAGCGTGACAAACTTTCGGGAAGGAGGCCTAGAGAAGAGATGTTGAATGAATGATCGGTCCAATGCGTGGATAGACCAGCAAAAAAATCAATAGTTTGAATTGTGGAAGAATGTGAGAGATTTTAGTGAGGCTGGATGGATGAGGATGGTGTAATGAAAATGGAGGAGTGAGGATAGATGGATGATAAGGATGGATGGGTGAGAATGGGTGGATGAGGACGGATGGGTGAGGATGGGTGAGAATGGGTGGATGAGGATAGATGGGTGAAGATACGTGGATGAAGATGGATGGGTGAAGATGGGTTAGAAAAAGAATGATTAAAAAGATAATAGGCAGATGAAATGAACTTAAATTAAAATTTTTATTTTAAAGGATTAAAAACAAATGAATAAGCAAAGTAATGAATTAATGGATAAAGATGGCGAAGAGTTTTTATATGGTGGAACTAATGTCCTGTGACTTTTTTGTTTCAACTCTATGGTTTGGAAGTACGCTGTTTTTGAATTGCAAAGATACTGGCCAATAAACCAGCAACTCAATTCAGCATTTCCTTTTGCAATTTTCAAGAATTTCGTTTTTTTCGACTCCTACTTGGAGCCATTCAATCCAACAAACTTGCAAGAGAAACATTGAAGAGACATTTATAGATTTCCAATTTCAGTTTTTTGTCACGTTTACTTCAGTTATTTATTTTTATTCATTTAAATGTTTCTGAATTCCTCCCTTCCATTCTTTTCTAAATGTAGTCACTTTTTTTAGTTTTTTTGTAATCTCATCAAAAAATGTATCTAGAGCTCATCAAAGCATGCTTCCTCTTTGAAGGAAGAATTGTGAAACATAAAAAAAAAATACTTGAGAAGCAAAAATTCCGACTTTCAGTTTCAACTTTCAAAAAAAAACAATGAAAGTTGAGACCTAAAATCTTTTTATAAGAACCTGAACATTTTCAGAATAATTAATTCACATGCCAAGTGTGAGAATGGAAGAAGAAGAAGTGAGAGATGTGGCAGGGATGCATCAAGGGAACCTCTTGGCAAATAGAGATTTATATAATTGCTGCATAAAGCCGCGGTTCCAAACGGGGCATAGTTCTTCTGAAGAGCCACCGAACATGTAGCGGTTATAAGTCAATCAACGTCATTCCTTAAGCTTGGTTCGCTGTGCCCGTGGTAGTTTGCCTTTGTAGCGCCCGCCATCCATCTTGTGTGGTGTAAATACGAGCCTCTTTGATCGCTCTAACGAAGTTAGTGGACTTTTTGTAGTGGATGGTTTTGGATTAGTTGCGGTAGTGGCTGGAGGGTTATAGTGGTAGTTGGGGTTGTGGAAGGCGTAGTGGTAGAAATTATGGTTGTGATGGTTGTGATGGTTTTAACGGTTTTAGTGAAAGTAATTATAGAAGTTGTAGTGGTTTTTGAGTCAATGGTGGTTTTGACAGTGGTTTTGCTTTAATAGTTTTCATTTAGTCGTGTGGTTGTTGCTGTGATAGTTTTGTCAATAGTTGCGTTTGTTGTAGTTACGGTCCAGATGTAAGGGAAAACATTTGAAAGAATTATATAGCGTTGCGTATGGGGTGAAATAATGCATCGAACGAATACATTATTGCGACGAACTTCAAAACAAAGGGGAACTTTTTGAATAAAATAAATGTTTGCTGTCTCTTGTGTAAATAAAAACAAAATAACAAGTGAAAATAAAAATAATAATAAAAATAAAAAGTCAAAAATTTTAGTGTAAAATCTGAATTTTGGAAATATTTTTTTCAAATTAACAAAATGAGTCGAAAATGAAAGATTAAAAAAATAAATTCGGAAAAGTCAAAAGTCGGCAGACATTGGCGCTCATTCGCTCATGGAAGAGGCTGACATAAAAATGAGAAGTATATCACGAGGTTCAAAATGGCGATCGTTAAGTTGTTTCTATGGAAACATAAACAACAAGAAGGGCGATAATGAGTGGAGTAACTTCCTTTGTAATTTGCTTTGAATTTCATCAAACTGTCCCTTTGTTCGGAAGATGAGAAGGAAAGGAGGGGGATGAGGAAGGAAGGGTGGAAGAGGAGGAATAAGAAAAAAAGGAGAATAAAGAGAATGAAAAAAAAGAAAAAGAAGAAAAAGAAAAAGAAGAAAAAGAAAAAAAAGAAAAAGAAAAAGAAGAAAGAGAGAAGAGTGAAAAAAGGAGAAGAAAAAAAAAATAAAATAATAAAAAAAAAGAAAAAAAAAGAAAAGGAAGGGGAAAAAAAGGAAGAGAAGGAGAAGGAGGAAGAGGAAGAAAAAAAGTAGGAGAATGAAAAAGAGAAAAGAAAGAAAGAGCAAAAAGAGGAAGAAAAGGAAAAAGAGAAAGAAGAAAAAAAAGAGGAGGAAGAGGAGGGGGAGGAGGAGGAGGAGGAGGAGGAGGAGGAGGAGGAGGAGGAGGAGGAGGAGGAGGAGGAGGAGGAGGAGGAGGAAGAGGAGGAGGAGGAGGAGGAGGAGGAGGAGGAGGAGGAGGAGGAGTAGGAGGAGGAGGAGGAGTAGGAGGAGGAGGAGGAGGAGGAGGAGGAGGAGGAGGAGGAGGAGGAGGAGGAGGAGGAGGAGGAGGAGGAGGAGGAGGAGGAGGAGGAGGAGGAGGAGGAGGAGGAGGAGGAGGAGGAGGAGGAGGAGGAGGAGGAGGAGGAGGAGGAGGAGGAGGAGGAGGAGGAGGAGGAGGAGGAGGAGGAGGAGGAGGAGGAGGAGGAGGAGGAGGAGGAGGAGGAGGAGGAGGAGGAGGAGGAGGAGGAGGAGGAGGAGGAGGAGGAGGAGGAGGAGGAGGAGGAGGAGGAGGAGGAGGAGGAGGAGGAGGAGGAGGAGGAGGAGGAGGAGGAGGAGGAGGAGGAGGAGGAGGAGGAGGAGGAGGAGGAGGAGGAGGAGGAGGAGGAGGAGGAGGAGGAGGAGGAGGAGGAGGAGGAGAAGGAGGAGGAGGAGGAGGAGGAGGAGGAGGAGGAGGAGGAAGAGAAGGAGGAGGAGGAGGAGGAGAAGGAGGAGGAGGAGGAGGAGGAGGAGGAGGAGGAGGAGGAGGAGAAAGAGGAGGAGGAAGAGGAAGAGGAGAAAGAGAAGCAGGAAGAGAAGAAGGAACCGAAAAAAGGAAAAAAAAGAGAAGGAAGAACAGGAAGAAGAAAGAGTAAAAATAAGAAGAAAAAATTAAAAGTTAAAAAAGAAAGAAGAAAAAAAGAAGGAAGAAGAAAAGGAAAAGAAAGAGGAAGAGAAAGAGGAGTAGAAAGAAGAAGAGGAAACAGAGAGAAAGAGAAGGCGGAAGAAAAGGAAGAGGAAGAGGAGGAGATGGAAAAGAAAAAAAGAAGATGAAGAAGAAGAAGAAAAGAAGAAGAAGAAGAATAAAAAGAAGAAGAAGAAGAAGAAAAAAAAAGAAGGAAAGAAATAAAAAGAAAGAATAAAAGGATTAAAGAGAAGGGGAATAAAAAAAAGAAGAGGAAGAGGAAGAGATGGAAGAGGAGGAAGAAGCGAAAGAAGAGGAAGAAGAAAAAGATGAAAGGAAAAGAGAAGAAAAAAAGGAAGAGGATGGAAGGAATGATAGAGAAACAGATTAATTACAAAAACGTGGAACTCTCGCAATAACCACAAAGCGACTAACGGCATGACTAATACGATGGCGTCATGTAGGAGAATGAATACGCTCTTTGAACATTACGTTAAAAACGTTTTGTACGTGTTTGTGTGCGTGTGTGTGGGGGTGGGATGAGGGGTTGGGAAGGGGTGTAGTTATATGGATGTGTAGGAGGTGGATGATTATGTGTGTGGGGTCATGGGTGATGAATATGAATGTGATAAAAGCGTAAATGTAAAGACCCGATAAAACTTAAAAAGTCATGGGAGGATTTAATGTTTATGGTATCATTTTTTGTGAAGTTCATGTTCACTTGGTTGGGAAGAAAATTTTTTTTTAAAACTGCAGTAAAAATTGAAAGTTTTGTTATACTTTTTGGTGCTTTTTTGTTCTGCTTTCTGGAGCCTTCGAAAGTATAAACACATCAGCATTGCCATTCATTACTCGGGCATCAAATAATACTGCCTAAATTCTATTTTGACACAAAAATGCCGAATAATTGTTGTCATTTGAAATGATGATAACAATTTTCGTCAAGAATAGTTTCATTTTATCAATAAAATAGAAAATATTCTTAAGTAATTGTACATTTTGAAAATTTTTTTTAATGTTTAGTGAAAAAATAATAAATTGCTCCATTTGTCATTTCGTAATCTCTAAACAACGCTGCTAGGTCTGGGTTGGAGGAGCGACAGAACCTTTCTTCTTTCCTTCCTTCCATTGCAATCACTCCTTCCCACTTCATCCGTTTTTGCGTTATGTAGCACACAAATCAGCTGTTAGTTTTGTAATTGCTTTTCAGATTTACAGATCCGAGTGACTTATAAAGCAACAAATCTAATTCCACACAAAGAATTGTCACAATTGCCTCCACAAACTTCCCTCAATCGCTCCTCCCTCATCTGCATCCTCCTCACGCGAGCACTTCGTCTCTCGTCACATCTACCTCGGTCTACGTTTGTTTGCTTCCCTTGTTCCCACACTAAATCGGTTATACCAGATTTGAACTCCCCCTAGTGGCCTCGAACTCGAAAGACAAAAAACCAGAATCCAATAAAAAAAATTAAACAACAAAACAAACAAATGTTAACGAACAGCTCGGTAACAAGCACAAAAGCGCTAGCAAAAGCCTAATCATTGTGGCGTTGAGATAAGAACTGCTCAAGGCTGACGTACTCTCTCTTAATGACGTCATTATGACGCCATGACGTGACGCCATAATCTCTTTCTCTTTCCAACGGCCACTCAGTGATAAGAACGCTTCGATAATGTGGCGTGCTGAAGCGGCTTCGTTGAAGCTTTGGTGGCTCTTGTGGTCGTTACGGCTGTGTGAGTATTGTGATTGTTGTTATTTTTTGCGATTTCCATAGTGTGTTTTAGCTGTGGTTGCTGCGGTTGCTTCAGATGTCGTGACCTTGAAACTTTTTTAGACTGTCAAAACCGCAATAATGTTTGTCTGTGGTATTTTTAGTTGTTGCTATACTTAGTTTGCAGAAATTCTTTGTTGAATTATTATTGATTTTATTCAGCTGAAAGGCTGAATTTATGTGAATTTCGAATATTTTTTAAATAAGTTGAAATTTTCATGAAATGAGAAAATGACGAACGTTCAGTGAAAGAAAGATTAGAAGTAGTTGTGATGCCTGAAGAACTTCGCGTTTCATTCAATCAATCACGAACAAAATCGGACTGGCGTGAACGTGACAATATGATTACAAACGGCTACATGGACCTAGGAAAAAAGTTTCAAAAAAGTTTGAATTATTACTAAAAATACATAGAAGAAGACATTATTTGGAATAGTTATTGAATGAACAATTTGATTTGAAAGAACTCGCTCGAGAGCTGAGATGGCTTGCATGAAGTTGTTTTGAGCGCTGGAAATGGTTTTTTGGGTGGTTGTTTGAATGGTTGTTTGGGTGGTTGTTTGGGTGGTTGTTTGGGTGGTTTTTTGGGTGGTTGTTTGAATGGTTGTTTGGGTGGTTGTTTGGGTGGTTGTTTGGGTGGTTGTTTGAGTGGTTGTTTGTGTGGTTGTTTGGGTGGTTGTTTGGGTGGTTGTTTGAGTGGTGGTTGTTATGGAGATAATTGTTTTGGAGGTGGTTCTGGAAAGGGCTGAAATTGATGGTGGAAAAAATAAATTTAAATAAAATAAAATTCGTTAAAAATTTAATAAAAACTCATGCTTAAATTCAAATTAAAAAGTAAAACAAAAAAACAAACGTTTGACTTGGAAATTAAAATTGGTAAAAATAAATTTTAAATTTAAATGAGAATTGACAAACGAAGAAGGGACTCAAGAAGGGCACTCGGAATGGAGTTCGGAAGACATGAGTTAATGAGCAAAGCCTTCGAGGTGAGGCAATAAAGGCCTAATGAATTGGTCGAAGCCGTGACGCGAATACCAATTCTTTTTGTAGCGCGTAACAGTTTCTGAGAAGACTTTTGGTTTGACAGTCACTTATGACACTTCAACGTTTAATTTTTTGAATTTTGAATGGTTTTTTTTTGTTATTTAGAAAAAAAAATTTCAACTTTTGTGTTTTGATGGCTTTATTGTGGCTCAAGAGACGAAAAGGATTTTCATCAGGTTGTGTGAAAGATTATTATTATATCATGATGATGGATAGTTCCTACAGTTTCCTTGTCGTTTACCTTCAATACTGTTGGTGTTCTATTTTTAAAATATTTTTTAAAGTTTTTACCAAAACAATATTTAAATCGTTGTTGTTATTTGTTGTTTTGTCGTTGTTAATGTTGTTATTTTGTTGTTGCTTCTCGTTTTTGTAATAGTTTTTTGGTGTTGTTTTCGTCCTTTTTTTATTGGTTTTTAAAAACCGTAATTATTGTGCTTGCTGCTGCTTTTTTTGTTGATGCTACCATACAGAGCCAAATACGTCTTGCCCGTTAAAGCATTTTAGTTGAGCAGTTGTGGCGTCAGTAAAGGGCTGTTGTTTATGTCACCACTCGTGAGACACTTTTTTTCCATGGTCTCTTGTATTCCATGCTTTCATTAATTATGATAGATGGTTCACCTTTTCTTCATGCTCAGAATCGAACTAGTTCAATGTTTGATGAATTTTTGTGATTTTTCACTTGTTGCTCAGCTCATTTCAGCTTTTCTTCTTGCTATTTGTCAACTCAATATCATTTTGTCATCATCGTCGTCATCATCATCATCATCATCGTCGTCGTCATCGTCATCATCGTCATCATCATCATCGTCATCATCATCATCGTCATCATCGTCGTCATCATCCTCAACACTACCACCACAAGCATTAACATTGTCTATTAACAGCAACGTTCCCTATTGGGTTTCTTTAGAAAGATTTGTTTTTTTGCAATATTTCATCCATTTTTTTAAAGTTTTTTTGAAAAAAACCTTGTATATTCAAAAATAGCATTGTGTTCATGAAAATAACTTTAGCATTTTTCAAAATGGTTTTGAGTTTTTGAAAACACTCATAAATTTCCAGAAGCAGTTTTATTTCAAAAACAGCTTTTTTCTTCAGAGGGCCTTTGTGCTTCAAAAAATCTTTTTCGACCTCATATACATTTTCATAAGCGCCTATTGAAGACAAAATACACAAAGCAACACAGCAAAAACATATCCAACGTTTTGACAAGGCATCCGATGCAATCTATTTTTCGTGACATGCAAAACAATAAATATGGTGGAGTGGTTTGTTAGTGGAGGAAAAGTGGAAGAATAAGGCTTGAATGAGTGACGCAAAATGGGAATGACAAGCTGTTTTGAAAAGGTTTTTAAGTAAAAAACACCACAAATCGTTTTTCAATATTAAAAAATAAAATAAAAAGTAGAAAAGTTGAAAACATGATTTTTATGTTTTTAAAACAAAAATAAACAAAACTTTGGATTTCAAAAAATTCAATATAAAAAAATATTTTCTAGAGCGAAAATCTTCTTAAAATTTTGAGCTTGTGGTTAAAGGATGAAGGTGCATGGAGTGAGATGGTGTCATGCTTGAGTGAGAGGTGTTCAACGGCATGGTAACGTCCTCTTCATCATCCCTAAAATGAAAGCTATCTTCTTTTTTAATAACAGATTCAATCTTTTATCAAAAAATCTTTCCAAAACTTTTTTTCTAGTTTTTTAAAATTAATTTTATAAATTAACAAACTTCCTTGAGCTTAGCTTTATTTTTTATGCCAAGATTAAGAATTTTTTAATATTTTTTTTACACTATTAACGATATTTCATTCAATTATTTACATTTATCAGGAAATCGCTAAAGCGCATATTTTTTCTCTTTGAAGTTTGAAGGGAGGTACTTGCTTTTATTGGCATCAAATGTAATTGCCAGAAGATTTCAGTGTTTTTTAACGTTTTATAAGTTGAAAAATACTTAAAAGTAAAGAATCCCGAAAACTACGAAGCTATTAAGAATTTTTTTTAAATTCGAATAAAAAAAACAATTTAAAAAATAAAATTGTATTTTATAATCGAGACGAGCTGCTGAAGATAAATCCTCCTTACGACGAAATGTCGACATGGAACTCTTAAAGCTCCTTTAAAGAGGCATGTAAAATTAATTTCATTAAAATCCAATATAAGGAATTATTACTTGAAACTTTTTCCAAAAGGGGATGAAGTCGAAAAATTGAATGGAATCTTGAGATTTAATGGCTGGCAGTAAAGCACGCCAACGAAAGCTGATAACATAAAGTAGAAGCGAGTATTATGTGTGGAAACAGAATATTTAAGCCAGGAATTATTGTTTAGTATGATTTCTTGTAGCTTTTTAAAGTCTGGTCATAAAGATCCTCGACGTTTATGCAACCTTTGCCCACAACTCATTCACAAAGACTATGAAGCACAACAAACATCCATACTGTAAACAAACAAAAAAAACAGTCATACAATAAACAAATACAAAAAAAATTAATACAATTACCAAGTACAGTCGAACAACACACAGAAAAAATAAGGCTCTACAAAATTTGAATGAGCTTTTCGACTATTTTCATAAATCACCTTAAGGCCGCCAGCTTCTGAAACTTTGAAATCCACAATAATTTTCTCAATATTTGGCGTATTCGTTATAGTTGTTTTATGCTTTTAAGTTTTGGCCCCATTCCGTGCTTCATAAAGCGAAGCGAAGAAACACATCGATTTACAGCGACATTTCGCTGGAATCTAATTTCGAGAATGATTATAAAACCTTTTTGTACAGCGCCTCAAGCTGTGAAAAGTAGGTTTGTGTAGGAATAGTGAAGATTAAAACTGAGGTTTCCTTCCAAAATCTTCCTTTTCTTTAATTTGGAACTTCTTGCAGAATCAGATGAAGCGTAAATTGATTTATTCAATTGAACTGGCCATTAAATGGCAATAAGAACTGTTGCACGTGCATCGACTAAGTCATATCATGAACTGCGCATTGCACCGGCCTATTATGGATGTAGATGGGTCTTACAAGGCAATATTGAATCAACATTTTTTTAGTACTTTCCAAATAATGTTTTTTCGTTCGCTAGGTTTCGTGTCTGAGATGAATGTTTTAAGACTTAATAAGTGCGAAGGTTTTGATGAGAGTTTTCTTTTTAAAGAATTTTGTGAAAAATGAAGTTGGAACAATCATTTTGACGAGGGTTTTTTGCAATTTGCTTCCAAAGGCTACCAAACTATATAAGTTGGTGTGGTTTGGTGTGATGTGGTGTGGTGTGGTGTGGTGTGGTGTGGTGTGGTGTGGTGTGGTTTGGTGTGGTGTGGTGTGGTGTGGTGTGGTGTGGTGTGGTGTGGTGTGGTGTGGTGTGGTGTGGTGTGATGTGGTGTGGTGTGGTGTGGTTTGGTGTGGTGTGGTGTGGTGTGGTGTGGTGTGGTGTGGTGTGGTGTGGTGTGGTGTGGTGTGGTGTGGTGTGTTGTGGTGTGGTGTGGTGTGGTGTGGTGTGGTGTGGTGTGGTGTGGTGTGGTGTGGTGTGGTGTGGTTTGGTGTATTGTGGTGTGGTGTGGTGTTGTGTGGTGTGGTGTGGTGTGGTGTGGTGTGGTGTTGTGTGGTGTGGTGTGGTGTGGTGTGGTGTGGTGTGGTGTGGTGTGGTGTGGTGTGGTGTGGTGTGGTGTGGTGTGGTGTGGTGTGGTGTGGTGTGGTGTGGTGTGGTGTGGTGTGGTGTGGTGTGGTGGGGTTTGGTGTGGTTTAGTGTGATTTGGTGTGCTGTGGTGTGGTGTAGTTTAACTTGGTGAGCTAAAATGCGGCATATTGTTCTGTATGACTCAACCACCTTTAAGATTTATCAGGAAGCTTACACACAAAATCAACTCCCACGATCATTTTTGTTATTATCAAGTCCAAACTGTTTCAAAATTAGTTTCAGAAGCTTCATACTTACCAAAGAGCAGTCAACACCACGGTGGTTTATCGCTTCATCTCTTCGCTATCGTGTCAGTTCAGGGGCATGGTATTAATATGTGTAATGAAAATAATATTGACGAAAACAAAGAATAATTGTTTTGATGTGATTTATTATTTTCATATACTCATCTTTGGCTTTTTAAAAAAAATTGGTTGCATAAATTCATTAGGAGTGACTTGATGTTTATTCTTCTTTAATGGCGATACCTCGGAGAAGTTTGTTTCCGAAAAACATACATTAAATCAATCGTTTAAAACACTCTGGTCGTGAAATGAATGTTTCACTGAAGTGATCTTAAGGCCCGCAAGCGCCACACCACCTAAATAGCAAGCCACACGTAGAAAATTGATTAACAACCAATGTTTCATTGTATGGAATGAGCATTAAATAAATAATTGTGGGCATAAAATATTGAGAAATCAAGAACAATAAAAGTGTTTGAGCTGGGTCTTCAAACAATCAGATGTTATCAGGAGATAATTTAAGTCGATATGAGCTTTGTTAGCGTGACATTCGGTGCGTTTGGACGTGTGTGTGTGGCTACTTTCTATGTGTGCTGTTAAGGCATTTCCATTTTAGAAACACTCAACAAGCTGCTTCGGGCGTCTTGTTCTGATTTTGACAAAAAACAGAAGGTTTTTAAAAAAAATTTTTATTTTTTGCAGTTTTTAAGAAGGATTTTGTGTTTTCAACTGTCAGCGTGTGTTCTGAAGTGGAAACGGAAGAAAATATAGAAAATTTTAGAAAATGTATATATGAGAAGAAACAAAAAATTTCAAAAGTTTTCAGAGTTGTATTTGAAGTGGAATTCAAGAATGAGTGAGTGGTTGAGCTTTTGAGGCTGCTAGCGATTAAGATTAAAGAAAGTTGTAGAGAAATAAATATTTAAGTTTTTTGTCGTATTGTTGTGAGGTTAACCAAGTTTGCGTATATATCGATTCAGTGTGTTTGTGAGCGGAGCTGTTACGCAATAACTCTCCAACATTGAAGATGTTTTTACAGCCCAAAAACTTGAAAAAAGTTGTTCAAACATCATTTGTGAATGTTAGTTGGTAAAATATGTGATACTAAGAACAGAAAAAACTAAAACGTTAAAGTTCGTGAAGCTCGAACGAGAAGAAGCAAAGCATGATGAATAGTGAAGAATAAGGCATGGACGGAGAAGAAACTCATTCGAAAACTAAATCAAAATTGTTTAATTTCAATCGATGCTGCCACAATTAACCCACTTTACACGCCTATCTTTTGCGAAGCTTCAATAAAGGAAGCAATAACCGGAAATTGGGAGAAAAATTTCCAATGGAATGATTTTTTGAATGAAGATAAAAAATATATTTCTAAAAAGCAATTCATGAATAGAGCTCAACACCAAGTTGCTGAATAATTTTGCATCGTTGTTGAGTTGCAATTGCAAAGCAATAAAACTTTATGGTGAGCACAGTTGTTAATGATATTAAAAACGAAAATAACCTTGTGAGGATCGTAAAAAATTAATAAAAATTATAACTTTTGGTTAGTTATTCCAGAACCCTCGCATCATGGATGATAATACCGATGATAAAAGTTTTATCGAACTGACGTTAATAAAGACAGTGAGTTTATATCAACATCTTCAATAATTGAAATAAAATTATCAATAATTGTTATAATTAATGTATAAATAATAATCTTCATAATTTATGATGATTTCAAGGTTCACCGCATTAGTTGCTCATAATGAGCTTTCGAAATAATTCATTAAAAATGCAGGGTAGCTTCGCCACGTGTGCACACAACGTCACTGCAGGGTTTCTTCCCGACATGGTAGGTCATAATTACAAACGTTAAGAGGCCTCGTTACGCAAGGGCTTGTTTAACATCACGTCACTCCCCCACCATTACTGCAGGCCTTGTTACTTCACCACGCTGACTCAATTACGCAATCAGCTTCACCACACCATCAGAACCATCCACTGTAGATCTCATGCTTGTGAGTGGTTTTGAGTGCCTATGTACGTGTGACCGTCCGTGTTGATCGTTTTAAAGTTTGAGAAAGCAAAATAAATTTCAATCTTTTCCTTAATTTTGTTTTTTTTCTACTAATCACAATAGAATATCTCCAAATTAGCGAAAGCTCAATAAGACACCGAAGCAACACATGATTAACAATTATGAAGACACACACTGTGTGTTCATGTTGGTATGTATATACACGAAGAAGGTCCATGAGGGTATATAAGAAAATGAACTGACAGAAAAGACGAGCAGATGTTGTCGTTGTTTTGTGCGTTAATCATTAATTTTTAACTTCGTTGAATTTATGACGGCAAAGATCTGATTTTCAGAAAATTTTTAAAAATGTTGAACGTTTCATGAAGTAGTCCGAACCTTTCGAAGCCATCTCCGATCTTGAAAACGTAAAAAACTGCTGACGAACATCGATAAAAGTTTTTAAATTCGAAAATGCGATTGAAGTGCGAAGTTGTTTCGCAAATGTTGTTTTGCTTGCTGTCAGTTATCCCCCTCCTCATTTCCCGCCTTCCCCTCTCAGGTGGGCTCGTTAATCTGTTCGCCGTCAACTCCTATCCAACCTCTTCAGCTATTTTCCTTGTATTCAATGTCCATCCAAAGTTTAAGCACATCTCTCGAAACGTTGTTCCATCACACCATCAATGTGTTTGAATTTATAGTATAATTTTAAGTTGTAGTGGTGGAATTTGTTTTATCATTGTGGATTTTATTATTTTGTTATTTTATCAGTATTTCGCTTTGAGTGACCATTTGAATTGTTTGTTCAAAAAAATTAATTTTTTTTAAATTAATAATTTTTTCTTTAAAACCCACGAAACTATGCGCACATGCATGACAGAAGTTCGTTCCGAACATCAGAGCTGAAGAGTTCTTTTGATTGATCTAAATCCAAAAAAATTGTCTTGATTCATTAAAAATAATTGAAAAAATAATTTTTGAAGAAATTCTTAAAATAAACTAAGAAATCAGGCGCACCATTAAGGAGTTATTTTCATCACGGACTTACGCAAGACTGCCTTTGACTGGCACCTCATAATGAACTCGTGAGCAGTCATTATTCATGAGAACTCTTCTTAAACATCTAAATAGACTTTCGAAATGTACTTTTCAAAGTACTATAACTATAATTCAAAGCGACGTTCAAGTGACGTTTTATTATATAAAACGTCTTCACTTCAACACTGCCGCCTTACCATCAACGCAGGCGTTAACGCTCTCTGTGCATCGTCATCATTTCATTCGACCTCCCACACAAACATTTGTTCTCTACTACGACGTTCTCTTGTGTTCCTAAACAGAAAATTCAATTATGTTGTATAAAGTCCAATTAACCAACAGATAATCTCGAATTGAGAAATTTTTAGTTATCAAAAACTTGAGCGCCGAAGGATTTTTGAATAATTATCTAATCGGTGGTAATCAGTGCTAATGATAAGGCGCATAAGATAATTGACACGTTTGCTAGTGACTGTGTAGGGAGGGATGGGCTAATGGCATTAAGTATTGATGATCGTTGAGGTGGTGAGAAGGGAAAAGAAAAAAGAAGAAAAAAAAGAAAGAAAAAAATAAAATAAATAAAAAATAAATGAAAAAATAAACACTAAAATGGAAATATAACTTAACAATAAATTCAATGGTAGGAGAATTCAATATCGTAATAAATGGCTTATTTGGATTTATTTTGTTTAAATTATCGACATTCATCCAAGCGATTCGCCTTGAAACAATCATTGTTTGTTAAAGACGGTCCTAATATCCACATGATTTATTCTTATGGTTCGAGCGATTGGCAAATAAAGCAAAGAATGAAATGGAGAGACTCAATGCATCTATTAAATTTAATTGTTCTGTAAGAAATGTCCTCTTATCCGCCATGCAAACACAAGTTACATGACAGACGCGATCTACAAAATAAATTGATGGTTGATCCACCTACGTGGTTAAAAAAACAAAACAAACCAGTTGTGAATTCAAATTTATGCAATTTCGAACGTACCACCATTCGCATGTCGCTTATAACTCCATCAATTAGGCTACTTTCCCGGAACGTCTATCATCAGCCATCTTAAAAAATACCTCGGGAGAGTTTTTAATTTTATTTTAAGTGTCAGTAAACGAAGTTTGTTTTTTGTGTTCACTGAGCAGACCTGGTTTGTTCTCATTATCTGCGCTCTCCACACAACACTCGTGAATCTTCCTCCTTCTCTCTCTTTGTCTTTCTCTTCGCAACGCCCTCAGGCCACTTTTAAACTCACATTAATGCCTTGAATCTTGATTTTTATCATTTAATGAGTTTTATTTTCGCATTTCGCATCTTACTGTCGTTTTATATATTCTTTCGCACATCCACTGGTCCACCATCTATCACCTCACTTTTTACAGCCTTGACCTCCATTACAGATAAGGTTCGATGTGGCAGTTATATGGCTCAAAACACACATTAAGCTTCCGCGAGGCTGTTAATTAATGCTTTATGACTCGCGGAGAATTGAATAGACACAAAAATAGAGGTGAGTTAGATGAGCATGACGACACTTACACGCCACATCTACCCGCAAGCAGCCACGCAACAGAGATAGTCTTTTGTGCGCCAGTCCATTGAGGGCTTGTCAGGTGCTCCTGGTGCAGTCGTCTGCGTTGCGTCAGCCACGTTGAACGCCGGCGTAATTGGCTTGGAAGGCTCCGCTGACCCGATAAAGAAGTTGCATTCTTGAAAAAGCTTTTTGTAGAACGGAGACTGAGGGTATGATAACAAGGAAAGACCCAAAATGTTTGTTGAAACAACAAATCGCATGAAATTGATGCCAGTAACGATTATTGTGGCTTGAAGGAAGCGTATGAAAAAGCCTTTTATTGAACATCACTGAATCAACGTCGTCGAGCGTTGGCTCCACGCCGTTTTGTTTTGGGATTATTTTTGATGAAAATTCGATAAATATTCATGAATAAAAAATACGGTCGGATACATCGGGGTTTAAAACTGGCGACGTAAAAGAGTTGTAAAATACAGGGCCGAAGATAAAAATGATACTATCTTCCGTTGATCTTATCGCAACTTCATTATAACAAATAATATGGTTATAGAGGGTTCTTGAAATATTTGCTTTTGGATGAATAATGTTTTTTTAATGCATGCGATTAAACTTTAGTTTAAGAGTTAATCAATACAGAAGAACGTTTTATGTCTACTTAATTCGATTTTCATTTAAACATAACTGCCAAGTTTCATAAGGTAAAACTAACATCGCTTACCTCAATAGCGCTTTGTATAAATGTTTATTCTGAGATTGCCCGAAAGACCTTAATGAAGATAATTGAAAGGGATCGTTGTGTAATTAGCGTAATTGTCTTTTGGAGCTATATATAAAGTATGAAAAATAATTTATATCTATTCATAATTTCTTTTGCATATTTGTGTCTTCTTGGAAAAGTGGAAATTACAGTTACTGGAAGCATATTAATGTGTTATCTATATTTGCTTTTCAACGCTTTAATTATAGAAGCGTTGAAAATTTGACACTGAAATTAGAACAGCCGATATTTTGAAGAAGAGGAGGAGTAAAAGAAGAAGTAGTAGTGATGGGCATAGTGGTTTTTTAGTGGTTCTGCTAGTATTTATAGTGGTGATAATAATAATAGTAGTAGAATTAGTAACAGTAGTGGTAGAATTATTAATAGTAGTAGAATATTATTTTTGTGAGAGTAGAATCATTACTGTTATCACTAATCATAACAATAACAGTCGTGGGAGTAGCATTGGTAGTAGCAGTAGTAATGGTGGTGATGATTAATGCAAGCATGCAAGAGCACGCAGTAATCAATGGTGATGGCTTAAGTAATATTTTGAAATGCCTCGTTTAAGTTAAGAGCTTTCAACTCTTTATAACTTTTCTACTCTGCCACTCTTCTGTTTATGCTTATTTTTATTTTCCAAAACTGAAAATTTTCTTTTCAACTTATTACCTTATTTATGCCTTTTGAGGAATTTTTATCAGTAGCGGTACAAATTGTAATTAAGTTCACTTTTTTCGTAATATACATTTAATTTCACATTTCAAACTAATTTTGAAAATTTAGCCTTCAAAAATGATTTTTTTTCTAGTATTACCAAAAATCATGAACTTTTAGTTTTTTACTTTCACCCTGAGGTTTTTGTTGTATAGCTTCAATAATCCAAGTAATCCTTGGATTTATTCCGGTTAAATGATCCATTTCATCCATCAATTTCCTCTCTTCAGAACCCATGGCAAAAGCATTGAACTTTTTGATTTTGTGACGACATGAAACGTTATCTGTGAAGCATTAATAAGACATTCTGGCGCATTAAAAGCCCTTAAAAGCGCTATCTTGCCGGCACCCACAAACCTCTCACGCAGATGAACCTATTCCACAAACTTAATTACGAGTCCAAATTGCTCCACTACCTTCCGTCTCTATTTGCCTAGCTGTTGAATAACTAGCGTATACAAAACCAATAGTTTTAATTTGAAGAAAATATTTTAAAAATGAATTTTTTTTAATTATCATAAATAGATTCCCCGTGAGAAAAGATTTAAATTGAAGAGCAGCCGTGATTCGATGCTGTTTAGAACTTTTATCAAGATATAGACGTCTCGTTAAATAAATTTCAAAAAATAAATCCTCTTCAAACCGGCAAGCTGCATCAAAGGCGCTCCAGAAGTTTTCCCAAAAGCACTTCTAAACGTCCAACAAACCACCACAAAGGAAAGGCACATCACTTCTTTTGAATTTGCCTAATGAGACTTATAAGTGCACCGAATTTGAAATAACTTAAAAAGTGTGCAGTCAACTTGGCTCACCGTCTAGACACGAGATAACTTCATTCATCCACTGCAGATATGGTACTCTTTCTTTCGATTAATGTTTTTCTCTCACTTTAAGTTGCCGTATTTCTTCTTTTTTTTTCGTTTTCTTTCTTTTTTTTCTCCAATTTATTTTCATTTCGTTTTCTAATGAAAGTCTCTAAAGTCTTCCACGCTTAACATTTCCATCTCGTCATTGGCCACTTCCTCATTGCAATGCACCTGGGCCGCCTCATCTGATCCGGTGACTGCAAGTTTGTTCAAGTTAAATTGAGCCTTTCGAGTGCTTCTCTCTGGTTTCAAAGGACTTTCCAAGTGTCTTTGTGTGTGCACGCAGCTTCTTTCAGCGTGTGTTTGTGTGTTCATGTGTGTCTGTGTGTTTATGTGTGTATTTGTGTGTTTTTGTGTGAATGTGTGTTTTTGTGGGTAATATGAATATGTGTTTGTTCGTATGTGTTCTTGACCGTTTGTGTGTGACTCTTCAAAACCTTATCAGTGCGTGTATCTTGTCTTTATATCAACCCGTCAATAGCTTGCTTAGTCACCCAATGACTTATTACTCTCCGTTGCTTTCATCTTCCATCTTTTCATCTTCATTCATCCACCAAGCCTCTTTCTATCATCCCTTTAATCTTTCTCAGCTTCTGATTTAAATGATTCTTAATCCCCTTGGGTTCCTGATTATAGTCTACGGTTACTTCTGCGAGCTCTCAAGTATTGGAGTTTTTGTATGTGTGCTTTCGAGTGTTCATTTTCATTGCGGCTAGCATATTGTTTAAAATTTTTCGTCTGTTATTTTTTTCCTACGTTTAACTTTTTTTTCAAAAGTATCTAGTGTTTTTTACAAACTGTGGGAGAAGTATATTTTTGTGAATGTTTGAGGTTTGAAAATGTTTTTTTGAAAAAAATCAGATGTTTTTACGAAGTTTTTTTGTGTTTGTGAAGTCCACTTAAAAAAATCTTTAAAATCTCAAACGAATTTTTTTTTTGCGAAATTCCGAAATTTTTAAACCTTTAAGAAAACATTTGGTGGCGATGAGAGCTCTAAAGCGGCATGCTGACTGGGGAAAAGGATTTAAGTCTCAGGTTATGAGTGTTATAATGCAGAGGGTCAGAAGGGTGACGGGGTAACTGGAGTTAACATGGACTCTTTGATGTGCTTGCCAAGTAATAGAAATCATTGTTGGTCTTTCAAAATTAAAAAAAAATTTACTTTGATTTTTTCATTTTTTCATTAGTTTCATTCAAAATTTTATTTAATGTTTGTTTTTGCGGAGTTTTTCTCATTGATGCCTTACGACCCTCATCTCTTGATTGAGTATCAGGACGTACCTATGGTGATTGGTGAGAATAATAATGATGAAAAATCAAAATAAAAATCATTAAAAATGAACAAATAATTCTCCAAATATTTTTTTTCATTAATATATTTTATTTATTTTTCGAATTTAATTTTAAATTTTTATAGTTATGGCTGATTCTTTATGTTCCCTTTAACTTTTATTAGCATGATTAAAACCTTTTATTACAGTCTGCAGTTATGGTAATAGTAATTCTTGCAGTTTTATTTTCACTTTTGCAACATTAAAGCTTCTATGCCAAAGTAATCTGCGCCCCATCAACCACCCCACAGAATCGCTGTTGTTTTAACTTTATAATTTATTGACTTCATTTCTCTTTTCATATCTTTTTCAGCCTTTTTCATCTTTCTCGAACCACTCCTTCCTTTGCTACAATTTCGGGGATTTTAGATTTTCTTTCGAATATTTCGTCTAGAAAGTTTTTTTCGATCAAACAGATGTTTCGTTCGTTACACAAGTGGCAATGCAAATTCAATCATTTTCGCTTTGATGACGACTAATGGAGCAAAAATATAATTTGGCTGTGATGAGCGCACCGAATGGTGCTCTTCTCAAGGGTAAGAGGAGATGTCCGCTGTACGGCGTAAAAGAACAAAGTGTGAGAGTATCAGAGACTGCGGGACTCTTTCATCGCCAGCACAAAGACTCGTGTGGTAGTGATTACTGGCGTGATGAGAAGCTGCTTGGAGTACGTTGTGGCTGGTGTCGTTGCGGGTGCAAGTTGTGTGGCTTGATATTTGAGGCGTCCTGAGAAGTCGTTGAGAGACAAGATTTGCCGAGAGAGCTTTGTTCGGATGGTAGTGACTAATCAGAAACACATTGGACGCATTAGCGATTGTGGGTGCTTCAAATAAAAAGTTTAATACCGAAATTTGGAATGCCAGTGGGAATGTAGGTGATGATGATGGCTGTGGTTTTGTAGTAATGACGGAGATGATGATGGCTCTTTGTGATGATGACGATGCAGCTGCCTGATCGTAGGACCTTGGCAATGTCATAAAATCACTTGAGAAGTGACTGTCGATGATTTATATGCCACAGTAGCGTGAAGCAATGTCAGACAGACGTAAATAAGTGAAAAAACCTTTTTGTTTCAACAAGCGTGATGTTTTCTATCCGAAAAAAGTCTTTAATGTGCGAAATTACTTGTTGGTTCGTTTGAGAAAACGTTTTGAAAGGTAAGTTTAAAACTTTCGTTGCAATTATCTTGATTGCTTAGTCTTCGTGATGTTAGTGAGGCGTTTATGATGGCGCTGACAATGGGAATGGGTTCTTTCGAACACGAAAACGTTAAGTTTTGCCGCTTTGTGGGTTCACTTTTGATGACTTATAAACCGTGTTAAAGGAACATAAAGGTTGCAGTTGATTCGAATTTCAGCAAAAATGATAGAGTGCTTGGGTACGTCGTGAATAATTGATAGCTTACGAACGGGAAGACTGACACTTGGTAGATAGAGATCAGCATTCGAAGCCTGCAGAAGCGACCACAATGGCCTGTAAGTAGATAATGTGCCGTTCAAAAAGAATGTGAGAGGCACAAGAAAATGCGAACAGTGTGCCGAGTGGTAAGCACGAGGAGAACAATGAGCATAGCATTCCCCGCTGAGCAGATCATGCGATTAGCCGTACCACTCTGGTCATCTGTATAGCGCTCACTTCAAGAGACGTTAATGAGACCTCAGGCCCCTCGAAGACTCACTTCTCGTCTGCACCAGTTCACTAAATCAGACACGAATTGAACCATTTTTTGGAATTTAAGGGAACTTTGAAGATTATTTTGTCACGAAGTAGTTTGTTTAAATTTTATTACTCTGGTCTTTTTATTCCATCGGAAATGGACGCATTTATTGCTTCTTAACGCCCATTACCGCCATCAAATAAAATTTCCAGAAGTTCTTGAACATAACTTTATTGTCTGGTTGTTTTATCTGTTGCAATTGTGTGGAATAGTACGTGATTAATTCTTGAAACCTGTTGTAATTATGCCCTTCATAAATCGTGGCTCTTCACCACAGCCGAGAAGTTTGAGCTGTTTTTTTTTCATTCTGAAAAATAACTTTTCGGTGAGAAAAATGTGTTTAATGGAGTGTGACTTATTTATTTTCTCCTTTATTTGGCTTTTTAACTTGCTAACTTGAGAGTTCATTTCAGCACCGGCAATAAAATATTCTCTAGTTTCTTTTTTTCCAACCGTTTTCAAGAATCGAAAAAAGGATTAATTTGTTTTTTTTAATCTCCTCACCGTTGCGTTTTTCAAATCCTACATGACGTAAGCATGAACAAACATGACGTCACATCGAGAGCACTTGTGACTCTTGTAGCGCCCAACTCGTGCGTCTTGGAAATTTAAATTTGAATTTATTCTTAACACGATCAATCACCAACCACTTAAAATCAATACTAAGAAATGCGAAACGAAAACGACACTTTTATTCAAGCATTCTCCTTAAGCGAACAAAAGGCAATAAAAGTCTAAAAGAACCCGATATAACATTTCACGGCGATGTTCGTGTCATAAGACAATGGAACTCTTCAAAGAGGCAATTAAGATGACGAAGTGACAAGAAGACGACACATTCGCAGAAGTCCTTTGACTCCGAGTGCTTCAACACGGAGTACAAACCAGCATCTGTTTACATGGCCTTCCTGATGAACTCTTTAGCACATTCACTTTTTTTATTTCGCTCCATTACACTCCCATTCTCACCCGTCAGACTGCAAGCCAAACGGTGACCCACTCGACGACACGCCACTCGTCTTCTCTCAGCAGCCTGCAGACGAGTACTACGTCGCCATGCACCACGCTGCCCTGATTGAGTGCAAGGCAGGCCCGGTGCTACAGCTACTTGTCAGGTGAACTTCAATTCACAGCTTTTCTTTCTACATCCACAACCTCAATTGCTTTCATTACCTTTTATTTTCTACTTTCTCTTGAGGCTTTTGCACTTGAGCAAGACTCTTTGTGATGCATTACCCCTCCATCTGCTGGTCGGCATGAAGATGGGAGTTTCCCATCAGCGTGTGTTGAGTATTTATTTGAAGTTTGAAATAACTGCTCTGCTCAGGTGTGACGAGAGGTGGTTAGTGCCGGAGTCTCTCAAGATTGAGCAGTACCATGAAACAACAAGCGATAGCTCGACAGCCACTGGAAACTTTTACAAAACGTCGGTGAACGTGACCAAAGAAATGGTTGAAGATGGATCTAGTGATGGCTTCTACTGCGAGTGCAGCGCCATCTACGGCGAAGCAGGAAAACCACCAAGAACCGTCAAGTCGAAGAAAACTCGAGTCTACATTGCTAGTGAGTTTGACGTCTGTGTGTTTATTTCATTGTTTTTTTATATTTAAAAGTTAGAAATTGATTAAGTTTATATTTTCTTTAAAAGAACTATTTCAATTTTCACTTGCGTGAGCCTCTTTTGTTAGCGCAACACGTCGTTATAAATGCTGATGATCACACAAAGCTAAGTACTATTAAGTCTTCTTGCACAGAAGGACACTGACAGATCACGCATATGTCTGTGCTCATTACGTCACAACACATTAAAATGTGTGTCTTTGTTTGTTTGTGTGTGTGTTTGTGTGTGTGTGTGTGTGTGTGTGTGTGTGTGTGTGTGTGTGTGTGTGTGTGTGTGTGTGTGTGTGTGTGTGTGTGTGTGTATGTGTGTGTGTGTGTGTGTGTGTGTATGTGTGTGTGTGTGTGAGTTTGACTGCTTCAAATTCTCATGAGACGTACTTTTTTTTGAACGAGGCAAAAAGAGATATACACCAACAAACTTGCCATTAAAGCGAGCATTAAATTATAGGTGGGCGTGAGGTGAAAAGTTATTTTCGTAGCTCCTAGCCGACTGAAATTTGGTGATTTAAGTTTTGAGGTTAAAGAGCTACTACATTATAAAGGTTTTTGCAAAAAAGTATTTTAAAAATGATAAAATGCTATGATAAATTTGAAAAACTTAGATACAATCACGAATGTGCATAGAAAATCTTCCAAACATTACTCACGAACACGAATAGACATGTTCATACATATTGCCACACTTACACACATACATAAACACAAGCATACCTACACTCATATACACATAGACACACATACACACAACAACACAAATACACACACAGAAACACATACACACATACGCACCTTCAAACATACACAGACAGTTGCTCTTGCAAATCATCAGAGTTTATTCAAGTTCCTCAAAGAGGCATTTCAATTGCTGTGTAATGGCTATGAACACAACCAGGGCAATCATAATATTACCTTTGCATGTAATTATACTTTTAATTTATTCTTTTTCAAATAATTATTCATAATTATTGTATTTTTTATCACTCTCATTTTTATACTCATTAATATTTTTTATTATCATTCGCAAAATATTTTAGTCCCGTGAATGTTCTAATATAATGCTTTATGATGATTTCCACTTCATTATAATTTTTTAAACGATTTTTTTTAATTCGCTTTCATTATAACTTTTTACATACTTATTAATTGTTTTTTTATTATTTATCATTATTACTTTTGAGCGCATTGTAGTGTCACGTTTTATAATTTTCAAACGCGATAGAAGCTAGTGATTGATTGATAGAGCCCGTCAGAGCACTTTGAATCATGGCTTACACCATTTAGTTTCAAAAAGCATCAAAATGAGCGAAATTAATACCAAAAAAACGGACTGAAAGAGTTTTTAGTCCAAAAACTTAAGCACATTTTTGAAAGCTATTAAAAAAAAGTAAAGCATAAAAAATGTAATGTATAACCAAGCTGACAGAGTGTTTGCAATACAAATTGGTGTTTTGAATAGCCTTCAGTGGCCCTGCATGATGTATTCTTAGGTCTCCATACAAATATGCTGCCGGATTGTGTGATAGATTTCAAACATTTGCATAACTCATATGTACATGGATTATAATGAGGTTTAGAGGAATAAAAACCTAATAAGCAGAAAGCCAACAAATTGAATAGAGACAAGTTTGAACAATGAATAACGTTAAAAATAAGCAATAGTTTTTTCAAAGGTTCTATATTTATATAAACTAAACAGCATTATTAAAACCTCCAGAATGTTTATGTACGTAGGTTTGACGGCAAGTGCAAAAGAGCAAAGGTCACACTATACGGATATGGACTATTTATTGAGGGTTGCGTTGTGGTTGATGGAGGAGAAGGAAGATAAGAAAAGTGATTGAAGACAATGAACCTGAAGTCATTCGTTAGCATAAATGGGCAGATGTGCAGAACATAAAATTTAATTATATATTTTTTAATAAAAAAAAATTTTTTTAAACGTCACCCGTTGAAATTCTAATTTTTCATCAATTTTGTTTTTAATTGCGTAATTAAGAGACTTAAAAATACTTGAATGATCTATTTGAGAGTCATGCTACACCCCTGTTTTCTGATGAAGCAAGCTGATGTATAATAATGAACTTATCATATCGATAGTGATAAATAATTTTTATTATGGCATATAAAATCAGCACATCACCTTTGAGAAGTTCCATTTGTTGGGGTTGTCATGGGGTTTTTTATTGCGCCATATTTTTGCAGAAGCATCTCAAACATGGTTATAATTTAACGTTTTCCTCTCTCTCCTTTGCGATGATTTATCACCGCTGCGTACTTGTACGTAATTTGTCAATAATATATAAGTCGAAAACACTACTTTTTTAGTCCCATTGACAAATTTACAAGCACTTTTGAAAGTAATAAAACGATAAGGGTAGTTCTGCTTCATAACTGAGGGTTTTGGAGCCGATATCGTATGAAATAGGAAAAAAACTCATTGTAATTATTTTTCAATAGAATGACGAGAAACGATAAGTACGTTCGCAACAAAGAGACGACGCTACAACGACGAAAGTTTAACTCTTAAATCATATATTTGTTTCATGAGTTTAACAAACCCAAGAATAAATCACAATTTGAACGAAAACACCTGAAAACTAACAAACTAAATAAATATAACAAGCCAACAGTCATTTTATGAGCCACCATCGATTCCACTAGCCAAAGTACATTAAAAAATAAAAACCTGTTTCACAAGTTAACACTAGTTTCATAAACCATTCGTTTACAACCCACCTCCAACCACTTACAACCCACTTTCAACCACTCACAACCCACCTTCAACCACTTACAACCCACCTCCAACCACTTACAACCCACTTTCAACCACTTAAAACCCACTTCCAACCACTCACAACCCACCTCCAACCACTTACAACCCACCTCCAACCACTTACAACCCACCTCCAACCACTTACAACCCACCTCCAACCACTTACAACCCACCTCCAACCACTTACAACCCACTTCCAACCACTTACAACCCACTTTCAACCACTTAAAACCCACTTCCAACCACTCACAACCCACCTCCAACCACTTACAACCCACCTCCAACCACTTACAACCCACTTCCAACCACTTACAACCCACTTCCAACCAGCCTTGGAGAACAAGTTCGAGCAGGAGCCTCTCAACACCAACGTTCCACTGCAGTCTTCCATCCTCCTCCAATGTTCTCCTCCAGCTGGGTCCCCTCCACCCAAGGTGAAAAAGTGTTTGGAATAGAAAAGACGCAATGAAATTGGTGGGTGTAGAATGGAGTAATGAATTAAAATGGTAAGGCAGAGTGGGTTTGACCAGCAAGTTAGTCAGTTGATTCTTTTTGAAGCGTTGAGTTGGATGGATGAGTTACTTTGTTAGCGTTAGGCAGAAGAAGGCTGGGCGTTGTTGGGTAATTAATAATAAAAAATATTGCGAAAAAGTGAGAGCCCACGGCAGCGTTGAATGATAATGTGTGATAGATAAAAATATTTCCTTAGATTCGAATTTCCTTCATGCGACACCAATAATTAGTGTAGCAAGATGAGTCGTGTGTTGTGTCTAACATCAACCGATCATCCGTCACAGTGCAGCTTATTAAAATCTATTGTTACGTACTTTGTCCTGCCTGGATTCAACTTCGTTTCATTACAACTTCAGAAGCTATCTCTTCGTACACTTGAGTAGAATTTGATTAAAATAAATTTTGTGACTATTGGTTGTTATATGCTTTTATATTCAATTCTTTCCAAAGGCTGCTTGAGATGATGGATTTCAAAGTATGTTGTTAGGCTTTCCTCTCAGACAGAGTGACTCTAGTAGTTCTAGCGAAATTAGCGTTTCAAAGAAAAGAGTACTTGGAAAGCTTTTTAATATGTAACAAAAGTTCTTTGAATGTTCCCTTCTATGTAGTGGCTTAGTTTTAAAGTCGAACCTAGACTGGGCTGATGTGGAAAGAGCCTCTTATTAATTTAGCGATCCTTGGAACCTCTCGCCCATCACTTTGCTGTCTCAGATAACGAAAATAGCCTCTAAACCTATGTCTTGCGTTCGCCATCCATCGTTTAATTTGCCATCCATCATCTCTCCCACCGCCCATCATCCATTTCACCATCGATCATTCGATCGTCCATCTATCATCCATCAGTCAACTGTTTCTTTTAGTCGATCTTTCATTCGTTTGTTCAAACAATCTGTCATTCTATCTTTTATTTATCTCTCCATCATCCAATTTCTTCGTCTATCACTTGCTTCTTTTTCTTCTCCATTCATCAATCGTCCCATCAATCACGATCCACGGTAAGAACTTTCCTTCACTTTCTCATTCACATATCTAGGCCCTCAGTCTTTTTCAAGCTACAAAACCAACTTTAAAAACGCGAGAAGCATGAAATCACTTATGGCCCTCCTTTATCCCACAAATTCATGCATCATCTTTGTTTTGTTTTATGCTGGCAGTCAAAATTACCTCCGAGAGAACAGAAAGAGATGAATCATATATTTGAACACAAAGGTGTGAATGAATAACGCAACTTTTTTTCAATTTCAAAATGAAGTAGTAACAAGGTAGCAATCTTATTGAATTCTCGAAGAGTTTTCAAGTTCCCATTTATCAACCACTCACTCCACACAACGCTTATCCCACCACTTTCAGATTTCCTGGTTGAAGGATTCGCAACTCATAGATCCCTCACTGCATGAATTTCTTTCTTTTATCATCTCCAGTGAGGGAAACCTCATCGTATCACAGGCGAGGTTGGAAGATAGTGGCGATTATGAGTGTGTGGCTGAGAACATGGCAGGCAGGAGAGTCAGTGGAGCGGCCGTCGTCAATGTCTTTGGTATGTGTGTGTGTGTGTGTGTGTGTGTGTGTGTGTGTGTGTGTGTGTGTGTGTGTGTGTGTGTGTGTGTTTGTATGTGTTTGTATGTGTCCTTGTGTGTTTTTTTGTTAGAGTGCGTGCTTTTTTTTTACGCGAGTCTAAGTGAATTTCTGTGTGGGTTACGAAGCTGACACATTAAGAGTAGGGGTAGTGCTAGTGTAAGTGGTTTTAGTATGATGAAGAGAAGAAGTAGGTGTACTAGAGTGATTGTAGTGGAAACGCCATAATTACTTGTTCTCTTGATTTGTAGAGACTTCAACAGTGTTTGCTCACTTTGCATAAGTATACACTTTCCTCCTCTTTTTCCTCCTCTCCATTTCCTTTCTTTTTCTTATCCTTCTTCTCATTTTCTTTTTTCCTCTTTTTTTTTCATTTTTTTCCTCCTTCAATCACTTCTTTACATTTTCTTTTCTTTTTCTTTCTTTTCATCGTCTTTCTTTTTTTCCTCTTTTCATTTTCCTTCTCTTCCTTCTCTTTCTTCTTTTCCTCTTTTTGTTTTTTTCTTTTTATTTTTCATTTTTTTCTATTTACTTACAACCTAATTTTTTTTCTTCCTTTTCCTGCTTTTCTCAACCGTTTCATCCTCTTCATCCTCTTCCTTCTTATTTTTTACCCTTGTTTTTTTCTTGTTATTCTTATATTTCCTTTTTTATCATCTATTCACCAAACCACTTCATACATGGTATGACGTGCTTGTTGTGAATGCAAACACAGGAAGAAGTTTTTCGGAGGCCTCGATTTAATTCAAAAGAATTTATTGGGTTATCATAATAAACAACATTATATTGGGGTCGTCTGATGCCACACTGTAGCGCTCCTACCAACGCGTAGGCAAATGATTGTAAAGTTTAAAACATTGAAAAAATCAACTTTGTTCGATTTTATTCGAAAGCAATTCAAAGTAGACTAACAACAAATCATAGCCACTGAATAAGAGCAAATCAATACACACGACTATTAAGTTTTCTTGTTTCTCATTCAGCAACTGTTACTCATATAATCTACGAGGTAGACAAAAGTTATCGCGATTGCTTTTAAATACTTTGATCTCCCAGTATTTTTAAACATTTTCAAATGAACAATATAGTCTATTCCCATTGTTGCGTTCAATATGCAGTAAACAATAATTTGAAAACATCCTTAAAAATCTCTCCCTAAAAAACTTTTTATAACTTACTTAAAATGTGTTTTTCTAAATATTTTTGAAATGAACTCAAATTCCTTTTCAACTTGTAACAAAATAGTTTTGGCTGCATCTCAACTTACTCATAATCTCCCTAAATAGTCTCTGAGCCTTTAATCTTACGTTTTCTTTATTCTTTTTTTCTTCTTTTTTTCCACCATCTCAAATTTCTTTTCTTCAAATTCATTCAAAATTGGCATTCTTGTCCAAATCAAATTAAAAAATTCACGTCTTTATATAATCTCCGATAGAAACTGTCAAAATACTCAATTTCTATTTTGTATAAAAAAAAAACTTATTACGGAAGTTGTGGTTATGAAAAAATTTAATTTTTAACAAGTTTATTTATTCAGCGATAAAGGCATCTCTGTTCAATGGCTCTTACTGATCATTAATTTCTTTATTTGTCCTCCTATCGTGTGTCAACGGCTTGATAAGAACTCGAGTGGCCATACTAAGACTTGCTCCAACAACAAAGGCAAAACTAACCTTCAACCTTCCAACCCATCCTAGTCTTCATCAGTTCAAGCGTCTCTTTTATTGATTTTTTTATCACTTATTTAAATTTGAAATATTTGTACTGTTTTTTTTATCATATTTCACAATTTTGATTCTTTCTCATCATTTTCATTCGTGTCATAATTATCATCGTCAAGCTTCCCATCATTATCATCATTTCTTTCTCTTTTTCCTCTTTCCCATCATCCTCTCTTCCTCAACATCCTTTTTCCTTCTTCCTCTTCCTTCTTTTCATCATCATCATCCCCTTTTCCTCTTTCTCCTCCTCTTCCTCCTCCTTCTCCTCCTCCTCTTCCTCCTCCTCCTCCTCCTCCTCCTCCTCCTCCTCCTCCTCCTCCTTCTCCTCCTCCTCCTCCTCCTCCTCCTCCTCCTCCTCCTCCTCCTCCTCCTCCTCCTCCTCCTCCTCTTCCTCCTCTTCCTTCATTTCCTTTTCTTTCTTTTTCTCATCATCCCTATCGCTACCACTACCACCATCTCAGTGAACGGAGGCTGGACGGAGTGGTCAGAGTGGAGTGTGTGTCAGGGACGTTGTGGCAGTGGCAAGGGTGAGTGCAAACGTGCAAGTCCATAAATCAATTGATTAAACAAACTGATGAAAGAACTCTTCAAGTTTTTAACAAGCTGATTAAAACTCTGGCGCGATTCCATAAAAATTTATTTCTGTTTTTAATTAATTCAAAACTTCGATCGCGGCTTCCCAATTAGGAGCTGATTGAATTAGAGCGAATGCTTAAATCAGACATCAACGCTAATAAATTACCCTTTTCTCAACAATTAACTGTTTATCTTTTCAGTCTATTTATCTGAATTTCAAACTTGATTTAAATAAATAAATCTTTTTCATATTTATTTTTTTTTTGGCTGATAACACCAATGAGTCATCCAAACGCTTAGACACACAATTACGCAGAGATATACAAACAAAAAACACGAGCGCACACACACACACACACACACACACACACACACACACACACACACACACACACACACACACACACACACACACACAAACACACACATACATACATACATACATACATACATACATACATACATACATACATACATACACAAACAAATGACAGGGGGTAGTCAGACACGCAGACGAGAATGCACACAGCCACCACCCCTCAGCGGAGGCACTCCCTGCTTCGGCGAGGCTGTCCACAAGGTTCCCTGCCAAGTCGACTGTTCAGGTGAAGGGTCATGATAACAGTTTTGGATTTGCCATGATTATAGTTTAAAAGAGGTCGTCATTATAGTTTTTATGTGGTCGTGAGTATATTTTTTTGTGTGGTTGTTCATAAAGTTACTATTTAAAAATGTTGAGTACCATCGTTTCGTGAAGATGGTAATAGTGGTAGTACTGTGGAGATAAATAGGATTAGGATTATGTAAAAAATTCCAGGATGGTTGGGTGTATTGCACAAACGTTATATAACTTTGATCGTTATGACTTCCTTGATGTTCATTAGAACGCATTATTGTGAGCTCTAAAGGAGAATATGAACAGAAGGTGTATGGCATAGCACCTGCATGGGAGGTCTGCTGATGAGTGGGAGTGGACTGGGAGTTGAGTAGGTGTGGCTGATGAGTTGAAAGGTTGTTCGGGTAGTTGATTGTAGAATGGGACATAATGAAGTGCGATGTGTTTGGAGGGAAGTGTATGTTTTGAAAGGAAGTGAAAAGATAGAAGTGACATTATTGATCTGAAAGCACTTTGAGGCTGTGAATGATGAATCGCCCGATTGACCGAGCTTTGAGGTGTTTGAAAGCTTCAGCGGTGCATACAAACCTGCACATCACGATGAGGGGCATGCGTCAGTATTTCAAGAGCTCAGAAGAGTGAAAAGATTTTCTAACTTAAAACGTTCAAAAAACCTTTTAACTAAACGTTTCGGGGAATCTCCCAATAATAAATCAACACCTGAAACAATAATAACGAGATTTCGAGCGATAACAACGTTTTAAACAACACTTCAAAACTCAAACAAACTTGAAATTTTTATTAAAAAGTTAATTAACCATATGAATAATCTGAGCTATAACAACAACTATTGACACAAAAAATTGACACAACAGCATTTCAAACAATAACAAAAACAATTTCAACAACAAAAATAAATTAAAAAAACAATTTGAACAACAACAATTGAAAGCAACAAAAAGAAGTTAAATGACAACAACTATTTAAACAACAACAACAACAACAACAACAACAACAACAATGACGACATTAACCATAAAGCAACACCTAACATCAATTAACGCAAGTGTTACCAGGTGATTATTTGTTTTGTGTGACCTCTGAACTATCATACGGAAATTATCATGGTTATTTATTATCTTTTTATTGCTTCGGCTCGCTGTTGTTTTGTATAATTGTTCTTTTTTCCATTTTGTTTGGCATTATTAATTTGTATTCGAAATATTTAGTGCCGTTGTTAGTCCTTCCAGTTATTATTTCACCATTAATTGCTTTCGGTCGCCATGACAACACGATGACGTTGTCGATGACGTTCAGATGATGTCATGATGTAAACAGTCCTTGAGATGAATGGGCAACATGTCATCATGACGTTTTCTAATTTCGAAAAAAAAAACGTCAACAAAAGTTTTACCACTTTGAACTGAAGTCAGAAAAGGATGCCTCGGCCTTTTAATATTTGGATTTGTTTTATTTTTAATGTTATTATTGTTTTTATTCAAAATATTCTGTGGTCATTCGAGAAAGTCATTTTGGTTTCGGTTGTTTGGGTTTGCAAGTGTGGATTAGAATGAGCACCATCAATAAATTATAACTCGAAACACGTGTTCATTGAGCAGTGGCTGTGATGTCATCACGCGGGGTCACAGACCCCGCTCTGATTTGTGTCAGGGAGCAAAGGTTGTTAGTTGGCATGTTGTGATTGGATGAATGTGTGAAGAGTGAAGGAGTGAGCAAAGACAAGATGAAGTGATAAAGGCCGCTGTAACGAGTCTATTGAAAATAAATAAAAACCTGAATGTTATCCTTGTAAGCGATAATAAAATGTTCAAAGGCGTAGCTGATTTCTGAAGGTTCCAGTCAAAGTTGGCCATTTTCATTCAGCGGTTGATGAGTAGCTTTCAAATCGAAGTCACCAACGACTGCATTGTTGTTGTGAAAGCAAAAGAGAGTGAGTAGGAAATATTGAGTAATAAAAGGTGAATTATTAGACAGCTGAAGAATTAAATACTGAATTGAGCAGTTCCAAGGGTATGTTTGTTCAAGAAATGAAAAATTGCTTTGTCGCGTTCGGCTGCCAACTCATTTTTTTTGCAGAGCTCTCAAGTGCTGGCACTCCTTCGCACTCGATGCCACACAAGAAGGCCTCCACACGTCAATTCCCTGCTAGCTTTCATTTCCCGAGGCTCCGTTTCACCAGTTAACTTTTAATAGTTTACTTTTAAAGCGCAGAAGTGGCAAATAATTGCGGTAATCAATCATGAAATCACCTCTCAGAGCCTCACACGGCCATCTTGGCTCGATGACCCTCGTTGCGCTGATGCTCTCTTCACACGCTCAACAACTGAAACTCAAACATTCTTGTTCTTTTTTGGTCTCTAAACAAATTAACTCACTTCGTGACCTACAAATTGATTTCACGAACCATGCAATGCTCCAGCAGTCAAAATGCTTTTCAGCGTCCCTTGATTAACTCAGAATTGATAATTTTGATTTCGTCATTGTTCATTTTGTTGCTTGTTTTTTGGAATTATTTCAAAATTTTGAAAGTTATGATTCACGGAGGGAAAAGCGAGGAGGCAGGAGTCTGGAGAGCTTTTAATTGGAGGCGAAGGGAGCCGACTTATTGAGCGAATTAGGCCCAACATCAACGTGTCAATCCATCAATCAATCATTCACTCTCACATACTCACACATTACCCACACATACCCAAAAATACCTAGACATACTTATACAAACTCACACATACCCCCACATGTTCATACACACCCACACATACTCACCCATCTATCCACACTTTCATCTAAACATCCATTCACACATTCTTCAACAAACACTCCTTCGTCACTTCACTGAATATCAAGCAAACAAGGCACGATTCGCTGTAACAACCACAACCACCACAGTCGACGGCCATTGGTCGGTGTGGTCGGTGTGGTCGGTGTGTGGCGTGGACTGTCAAAGACACAGAAGGAGGTTTTGCGATAATCCCTTTCCTGATAAGGGAGGATTGTTCTGTGACGGAAATAACGTCGAAAGCGAAGCCTGCTATGGGGGAAACTGTCATCTGGAAAACTGTGGGTGGTGGTGAGGGTGGTGGTGGTGATGATGATGATGATGTTGATGATGATGATGATGATTATTATTATTATTATTATTATTATTATTATTATTATTATTATTATTATTATTATTATTATTATTATTATTATTTTTATTATTATTTATATTATTATTATTATTATTATTATTATTATTATTATTATTATTATTATTATTATTATTATTATTATTATTATTATTATTTTTATTATTATTATTATTATTATTATTATTATTATTATTATTATTATTATTATTATTATTATTATTATTATTATTATTATTATTATTATTATTATTATTATTATTATTATTATTATTATTATTATCATTATTAATATTAAAAAAAAATATTTATATTATTATTTATATTATTATTATATTTCTTTTATTATTTCGATTCAATTTTATTTTTAATAGTATGGTGGTGGTGGTGATGATGATGATGATGATGATGATGATGATGATGATGATGATGATGATGATGATGATGATGATGATGATGATGATGATGATGATGATGATGATGATGATGATGATAAGGATAATGATGATTTTAATGGTGATACTGATCATGATGGTGATGGTTGGTAAAGATAATGTGAGCTAATTTGGGCGTTGTGAATCGATGTGAGTTGATGAGGAATTTGTAATTGATTGTATCGTGTTGGGTGCATCACGCAGTGCAAACAATCTTTCTTAATGATTACCTATTGATCAACTCACACAAAGCTTGACCTCTGCAGAGTAAAAAAAACACCAAAAAAATTTAAGAATTTTTTTATAAAATAAATGTAATTTTTAAATCTTGCAAAATTCAATTAACTCACTTCAGTTGGTGGTTACGACGTGTACTATTCAACTCCCCCATCTGAAAACTCTCTCCACCACAACTTTCATTTCCTGCTCCTTCTTCCACTTTTTGTTCTATTCATCGTTCTCTTCACCGTTGTCATGGTAGTTTGCTGGAAAAAAATCAAAAGTAAGTTTGGTAGAAAAAAATAAAAAATATTTTGAAAAAAAAAATTTCTTAAAAATTGTTTTTTAGAAGTATTTTTTCAATTTTTAATTTTAAATTATTGAAAAAACTGAATTATTCCAATATCTCATTTAAAATCTAGTTATTCTTGGAATCTGCTTTCAATGAAAATGTTGAAACATTTTTCAACAGAATCAGAGAGGAATGGGAAGTGTGAGCAGGGCGTTAGTCAAGGTAATCATAACGCAGCTTGAACTCCGCTTCTTTATTAGTATTCTTCCAAACCATTTCATTGCTTCATTCACAGTTACAACTTTCATTCCTTCATTCACAGTTACAACCTTCATTCCTTCATTCACAGTTACAACGTTCATCCCTTCATTCACAGTTACAACGTTCATCCCTTCATTCACAGTTTCCAACCTTCTCTTGAAGCCGGATATAACAAAATCTTTGAATGATGAAGCTAGCGTTAACAATAACAATAATAACAACACTAACAATAACAACGTATTTAAAAACAATAACTACAACCTTAGCAACAACTACGTCACCACCAGCATCAACAGCAACAGCTACAACGAAAACAACATCACAATTAACAACAGTGGATTTTTTGTTCCAACAAGCAACAACAACAATAACAACAACAGCGCCAAAACAGCTAACAACAACGATAACGACAACAACATCAGTCCTTCATGCAGCATACAGTCCAACAACACAGACAACACCAACCTACTCAGCGAGTCACAAACCACCTACTGTGAAGTGCAAAACAATATCAACAACAACAACAACAAAATGAGTGTTGACAAGAAACAAAAAGGCATAAACTACAACTACAACTACGCTTTCAACAACAACAACAAAAACAAAGAGAGCATCGCCTTGACAACAGGAACAATCACTACCAACAAAAACAACGGGAACAACTTGTATAACGATTATAACAGCGACGACTACAGCAACGAATCTAAAAATAACTCATTGGAGAGTCCACTTTATGCTAAATATAGCATTGACCCACTTTCTGTTCTGCTAGCCAATCAGGCTTCAGCAAATGTGTGCCTTGAAAGTCTCGCTTGCATGATGATTGATGAATTTGGAGGAATGCTTACGGAACCTTCTTCAGGTGACGATGGGGATGATGATGAGGATGATGATGATGATGATGATGATGATGATGATGATGATGATGATGATGATGATGATGATGATGATGATGATGATGATGAAGAAGAGGAGGAAGAGGAAGAAAAGGAGGCAAAAAATTAAGAGAAAGAAAAAAAAGACGAGAAAGACGAAAAGGAAGAAAAGTAGAATGAAAAAATATAAAAGATTCAAAATGAATTAATTCAGATGAGACATGAACATTTGAAGTTTTGTCAATGAGGCACACCCACAGACACACAAAAACATGTTGACTGCTGCACTCACAGACAATCAAACCCAAACACACACACACACACACACACACACACACACACACACACACACACACACACACACACACACACACACACACACACACACACACACACACACACACACACACACTCACAGACAATCAAACCCAAATGCACACACACACACACACACACACACACACACACGCACCAAAATACGTATGATTATATATACATAGACTCATCATCCTTATTATCACCAACAGGATTAAGTTTGTTGGTGCCAGAGGGCGCTGTGGAGAGGGGGGAAATCATGGAGTTCTTCGTGGGAGTCAGCAGAGATGATAAAGACAGACCAAGGCTACATGGTTTGTGTGTGCGTGTGTGTGTGTGTGTGTGTGTGTGTGTGTGTGTGTGTGTGTGTGTGCGTGTGTGTGTGTGTGTGTGTGTGTGTGTGTGTGTGTGTGTGTGTGTGTGTGTGTGTGTGTGTGTGTGTGTGTGTGTGTGTGTGTGTGTGCAAGCGGACGGGCGAAGGATTGTCGGTTTACATTTTGGGATTTTTTGGAATTTTGGCCAAAAAATGTTCTAAATTTTAATCCCGCAGAGTCGCAGACGCTTCTCAGTGACGTCATAGTGTGTGGACCAATCAACGTCAAGCTGCTTAAACCTTGCATCATCACCTTGCCACATTGCGCTCAAATCAACAATAACATCAACAACTATAATAACACCAATAACAACAAAAACAACAACGCTCATGGCAATTGGAACATAGGAGTATACAACAGCCCTCTGAACTACCTACAGTATCCTCCCTACCAGGTGCGTGTGTCTGTTTGCAGTCACAAGAGGAATATGTTTATTGAAATGAAAAATAGGGTTTTGAAAAATGATTTTTCCAAAAACAAAATTTTTTTGTTTGTTTTAAAAATTTATTTTTTCAATTTTCAGAAAATCTATCAACTTCCCAGTGACAACAACAGCAACAACAACAGCAACTCCAGCAACAACAACAGTTACAACAAAAACAAAACCAACAAGTTATCGGTTCATCTTGATAAAACCAATTGCCACATCATGATTTCGTCTTTAGGACAATTCTGTCTAATTGGAGAAAAAAACAACTCAGCTAATCAAAACAACGCTTCAAGCAAAACACCCAATCACGCATTTCCACCAACAAATCTGACGAATGATAACGCAGCAATGGCGTCGAAGAGACTACGATTGGCTGTATATGCACCAATGGTGTCACCTTCTGTTGAGGTCATCATCAGGGCATACTTCGTGGCTGACACTCCTGATGCTATCAAGGTGATTTTTGCTGATTATGGTGGTGTTGAATGTGGTATTGGGGCTGATCATAACGGTGATGCCGCTGTTTTTGTTTTTGGTGGTTTTGTTGTTGGTGGTGGTGTTAGTGGTGTTGTTGGTGTTGGTGTTGGTTTTGTTGTTGGTGTTGTTGGTTTTGGTGTAGGTTTTGTTGTTGGTGTTCTTGGTGGTGGTTTTGGTAGTTTTTCCTCTATGTTCTCATCGTTATTCCTTTTTTACATCGCTGTCACACCATTGACAATACAACCTAAATAATACAACCACCACAACTATGATAACACAACTCACCATTATCACCATAATCACCACGACCAAACCGCCACAACCACACACTACGACCACACCGCCACAACCACACAGCACAACCACACAGCACAACCACACACCACAACCACACCACCAAAACTACACCACCACAACTGCCCCACCACAACCACACTACCACAACCCTACCACTACAACCACTCCACTACAACCAAACCCACAAAACCACACTACCACAACCTCCCGACCACAACCACACCACAACCACATCACCACAGGGTGTGGAGCTGATGGAGAGGGGTTTGAGTGGCAGGTCGTTGGCGCAGTCTCAAGTGATGGCCTTCCACCACAGCCACCACAACCTCTGCATTCGCCTTGAGGCGCTCAGCAGTGGCTGGGAGTGCAAGCTACAGAACAACTGTCAGGTTAGTGTCGAATCTCTTTTGAGTAGTTTTCTAAAACCAAGGTTCAATTTTTTAAAAATTACTGAAATTTATTTCAGGAATAAAACACTAGGTAACTTAACAATAATTATTCGATTTTTCAAATCTGACAATAAACTAATACAACCGCTTTTTTATGCGTTTTTTTTCAATTTTTTTTTTAAATTAATCTTTTTTTATTAATCACTAGGTCACTTTACAATAAATCTTCGAATATCTTCAACTTTCTGATCTTTTCTTCTATATACTTTGTAGGCTTAACTAAAACATTAAAACAATTTACACCAACTTTGTTTACTTCTCATACCATGACGAAACAAAACTACCTTCTTTTCTTAGTACTCAATAAGCTCATAATACTCAATGTTCATCGTTTTTAGTTCCAATTTTCTCAAACTGTTTTTTGTTTTCGCCGTTTGCTCTATGTCCAATGCTGACTTTTATGAATTATAAAAAGCTGTTCTTGTAATTTTCAATTTTTTTTTCTTAGTTAAAATTTTTGCCATGTTCCGTACCATTTCCGGCGTATGTCTAGACTTGATCTAAAAAAACTAAAAAAATTTAAATATGGGTTTTATCGATGTATATTTCATAATTTATTATAAATTTATTTTCAATTTTAATTTTTCGCAAGCCCTGGGCAAATTTGAAACACTTCGCTTAATTTGAAAACCTTTGACATAACCTTCAAGCATCTTCCTTCAGGAAATCCCCTTCAGTCACGTGTGGAACAACACCCAGAGCCTCATGCACTGTTCCTTGACCCTCCAATCCACCCACCCATCTTCTCATCCATCATCCCATTCTTCTTCTCATCCTTCTATCTCCTTCTCTCTCCAAATCTTCCAGAAAGATCAACTTGAAGATATGAATCTCTTCCACGTTTGCCACAACATCTCAGAGGTGGATGCTCCTCTTTTTCATCTTAACAAAATATTTTTTTTAGTTTTTTCAATAAAAACCTTTTTTTTTTCAATTATTATTTCTCTACTTTCTGCCTTATACTTACTTTTTCTAACGCCACCTATCTGGTTTTTTGGGAGAAATTTTCAATTTTCTTTTCCAAATACATACAAAATAAATATTTAATTATTTTTTAGAATTCATTTTCAAATTTTGATTTTTTTGAATACTTTTTTTTTCAATTTCCCAACACCTCGTCACAACTTCTCCTGCAGGGCATGGCTTCATCAATAATTTCGCACCAACTGCCCACCAATCAGGACGCCCTCTCATCCGATGGTGATGATGATGATACCTATACATGGTGAGTGTTGATGGTGATGATGGTGGTGATATTGGTGGTGATTACTTTGCTGATAATTATGGTGATAATGATGATGATAACGATGAGGATGATGATGATGATGATGATGATGATGATGATGATGATGATGATGATCATGATCATGATCATGATGATGATGATGATGATGATGATGATGATGATGATGATGATGATGATCATGATGATGATGATGATGATAATAATGATGATGATGATAATAATGATGATGATACTGCTGATAATGCTGATAGTGATATTGCTAACATTAACAAAGGTTTTGATGACGATGGTAATGTTTCATATCATATTAATTAATAAATTCTTTGGCCTACTGATCGAGCTTTGAGCTTCTAACTCGGAAATAATTAGAGGTTCTTGACTTATTAATATACACCGTTTCATATCTCCAAAGTGGCTTCTACCTCACTGCATTCAACCATACTTTTCCATCTGAAGTTTGTGTGGAGGGGTGAAGAGGATGGTGTGTGGACATCTCGATGCAGGAGCTGAGTGGAAGAAGATGGCAAGTCTCATGAAACAAGAAAGGTACTTGGGATTATGATGCGCTTTGTTACTTCAGTTATTTCTATTTTTGGTGAATTTTTATTTGTTTATTTACCTAAAAATGTATTATAAAGATGTTGAAAGTTGTTCTTAAACTCTCAATTTCGATTATTTTTTCTTTTGCTACCACAGCCACCTCGAATTCTTTTCTTCGACGCCATCTCCTACCGAAACTCTTTTAAATCTATGGCAAGTCAGGTGTGCAAACAACAACAAAAATAATAAAAATAATAACAACGAAAATAACAAAAAAAATGATCTCGAACTTTTTAGTAATAGTGGACTTAATGGCAAAAATTTGTTTATATCGACGTTGGTGGAGTTCTTGAGGGTGATGCAGAAGCATGCGTTGGTGAAGATGGTGGAGAATGAGGCGAAGACCAGTTGAAGGTCACGCAGACTACCATTTACTGATAAATAAACAAAATTAAGTGATAAAAAAAAAATCATTTGAATAAATTAATAAATAAATGATAAAATAAATAACTATGTGATAAAATAAATAAATAAATGATGAAATAAATAACTATGTGATAAAATAAATAAATAAATGATGAAATAAATAAATAAATAAATAAATAAATTATGAATTTAAAGATAATTAATACTTTTCATGATTTTGTCTGAATTTTCTGAGTTAGATAATCAATAGTTGAAGCAATAAAGAAAGTAAAATAGATGGAGTGAAATGATGTTAGGCGAATAGTTAATTTATCGGATCGTTGAAACTCTAGATAATCTCGGAGAAACGAGAAGGGGAGAGTTACTCATCCTTCCTTTGCATTGATCAAGTGTCTATTGATCGTAGGGCTGTACTTTTAATCTGTTTTTGATTTGCTATGATCCCGGAATGATGTCACACGTACAAACTCACGTATATACAGTACGCTTTGCCATACAAAATACAAGTACATGGATACTCAGCCTCGAAACTATCTATTTATCCTTTGAATTGTATAAATTACGTCACCATTTGGTATGTATATAGGTTGATTGTTCTCACGTTAAATTGGAAAATTACGTATTTATTCAACTTTTTACTTCAACTCAGATTTTAGGGCTATAAATAGAAATTAATATTTACTATTCTTTTAATAATATTTTTGTGAATTCAGACATTTTTATATTATCTATCACATTATAGAACTCGTGAGTTCATATTATTAACTTGATTATTCAGCATATTAGTTCAATATCTCCGACCATTTGAAATCCTAAACGAAGCTTGTAATTATTTCTTCCTCAAAATACGTTTTGTAGTGTCTTAGGCTGGCAGTTGAAGACATTTCAAGCTCTGAGAAGAATTCTATTTTCAACTTTCTACCCTTGTTATTACTGGTTGCTTAGTTTTCAGTACATTTCTTGTTTTTAGTATATTTTGATGCACGATTTTTCATTTAATATAAACGTTAATTATTTTTTAAAATTTTATTTTATTTCAAAATACTTCGTATTAAATTGAACTGATTTCAGTATTTTTGTGAAATTATTTTCATTGACTAGTTTTAAATTCACTAGAATAATTTTGTGTGGAATTATGCAAAGATTCTTCAATGTTTCGTTGTGAATATTAGTTGTTCTGTGGTTTAGTTTAAAAACAAGATTTCCCGAATGTCTTGAAACTTTTATTTAAAACTCAACTTATTCGCTAGGCGATGGAAACATTTAGACAGTAAGACCACTGAAATGGCCTCCAAAAATAATCTACAAGCCAACGTTTCATCCGAGATTAAACAGGGCTGGAATACAAAGCCACAAAGTTTGAAATGACGTTTTTTTCATAATTCTAATAAAAAAATTACGTAGCCACATTCACCATTCATTCTCTCTCTTTCTCTTTCTCACTCACTTTCGCTTACTTTTTCTCCCTCTTACTTATTCTCTCACTCTTCTGCATTCAGAAAACTTCAACGAACCACATCAATCAATATAAACCACGTTCCACTTCTGCTCGGGCCTATCACGATTTTCCACCTCCACTGTCACCCCGCGCCCACAGCCTGACTTCTGCCCCACGGCCAACCTCTTGGTGATGTCTTTTTTCATAAATACGCTCTGTCCGTATACGCCCCATTCCTGCTCTGGCTTGCCGTCGTATTCCTGCAGCGCCACAACTGGTGGGTTCGTTATTAGCGACTAGAAAAATCGAAAAAAATAAAGATTCAAGTCAAAAAATTGAATAATGGGAAACAATTTTAATTAAATGTAACTTAGTAAAAAATACACCGCTTTGGTTGTCAGTGAGTTTCAGGGTGGATGCATTACTAAATTATAAATAAAAAAAAAACACACACAATGGAAAAACAATGAATGATAAGTTAGCATGCGACTCTATCGACTTGAAGCCTCACCCGGTTGTGAGGCATCAGGAATCAGGTGGTTGTGGGCCGACCTGAGGTTTCCTTTCTTGTCCTCGTACCACAGCTGGTCGTAAGGCCGTCCCTTGTTCTGTGGAGTGGATTGGAATGGGTGGTGCTCATAGACGGAAATGCTAATCTATTTTTATCTAATTCAACTCCATCATATCTGATTTAATAAAATCAGTTGTATGTTGTTGATTATAAACTATAATTATTGAATTCTGAGTGAATTGTGAGACGATTCAATGAATGCTAAGGGCTGTGCCACCTCTTTTTGGACGATGGTTACAGGCACTCCTCTGGACCTGTTGCCACCCTCCATGGAAAGCACCATACCATCGTACGCTTCCAGGTAGAAGAGCTAGATGCAAGCGAAGTGTAGTGTAAAAATTATATATATATTAATTTTCTGGAATTTCTTCTCTATTCGAGACCACCTTGCTATGATAAAACTCATTCTAAATTGCAATACACTAGTGAGGTAATCGGGTCCGATGAATCATGCGTTATCTGCCTTGAACGCGGGAATGCTATCGAATTGAAGTTAACTCAAAACATGACGCCAAATAGGTTTCTAAAGAAAAAATTCAATTAAAAAAACGGATAACAAAACCTGTATTTTAAATTTATAATTTAGTTCAGAAGCACAAGAGAGAACCTTAGGCTCAAGGTGCCTTATTTGCCAGCAAGACTCCGCACTGCAGTTTTTGAGGCACAGACAAGCTCCAACGCATTTTTTATCCACCCCCACCTCCATGCCTTGACATATCAACCTCCCTTCATTGATCTCTATCTTTTGCCTGTCAATAATGGCAGGGTCATAAGCCGCCAACTCGAGCCTGTTGTTGCCTGATGGTGGTGGTGATAAGCATGGTGAAAATAGTGAGGGTGGGGAGGCGGTAGTGGTAACGATGGTGGTGGTGATGGTAGTGGTGGTGATGGTGGTAGTGATGGTGATGCTAGTAGTAGTGGTGATGGTGGTGGTAATGGTTTGGGTGGTGATTTTGGTGTTGATAGTGAGTTTGGTGATGGTGGTGGTTGTAAGTGTTCCACTACCTTTCTTTATCATTTATGTATCGAATAATACATTGATAGTGTAAGAGTTATATATAGGACTTGTGTGTCGTGTGATCATGAGCTATGGTGATAACGTAATCAATTCAGTCTTTTTTGACGTTGCAATAAAAACCACTTATTTTAGAATTAATTTAGTTTTCAGTCATAAAATAACAGTCATCGCATGATGAATCATTGAAAAATTGAAAAGTTTGCTCAATAAAAGCCCAGTTCAATAGGTTCAAGAAAGAAGAAAAAGAACTGATTTTTTCATCATTTTTACGATAAATTAATCTTTATTTTACTCTAACTACTCGTAACCTTATGGTTTTTTTGTGTTCAACATTTTTGAGTCTGCGGCATAATGATTTGTTTATTCCGCTGTAAAGTCTAACATTTCTCAATAGTTTGATATGATTTCTCAAACATTTGATATGATTGTAAACTATTTTATACCTTTGAGTATTCACTTGATTTAGCTCAGACCTAGTTGTAATCTAAACTTTTGAGGTTTTATCAGTTTGTTCTTATTGTTTATTGTCAATTTTAGCTTCATTTAACACTGCCTATTTGTAACTTTATTTTTCTTTGTTGAACACCTCTGCGCATGCGATTGGCCTGTTCCGCTGTAAAGTGTGATCGGGTGAGCCCGGGTTTGAGTTCTTAAAGCGGCAACTCAATTAAAGTACAGATGCCGTCTTAGTGTCTAGTCCTCTAGTAGCCCACAGCAAGTAAAACCATTTTCATGAGAGCTCCTTTGAACATAATGCTAAAGAGCAGGTTACAAATGTCTTGATTAGATTAAATTATAATAAAAAGGAAAAAAAATGAAGAAAAGGAAGAAAAAAGAAGAAAAAATTGAAATATTATTAGAGTTGCTGCACAGGTTGTTTCGAATTGTTAAATGGCTTTGTTACTATTCATAGTCTGCAAACATATGCCATAGCTTCATCATGTTCCTTTTATACACACTTCCAAATAACCGAAAATAAAAAATAAATTCATAGTTCATGGTAGAAACTTTTCAGCAAATTTTTCTTCTCACAGGTTTTTGTGAAACAGAGGTCGGAGGCCTTGCAACGAATGGTGCTGGAAGAGCTATCCAAGTACCACTCCTGGGAGTTGTTTGGTGGTTGTGAAAGAACGTTTCGAGCAGTACAAAAGCATCGTTATGGAATCGTTTTTAGAAAATTAGGTTGGCAAAGAAGGAGAATTGGGTCTGCTTCAATCTAATCAACTCAAAGCTTTTCAAAGCGCCTTCTAGCATTTTGTTTAAAGAAACTCCCAGAAAAACGGTTGTTTTTGTTTTTTTTTTAGTTTTTGAAGCCCGTATAACCTAGCTTATACAGCTTCTAAGTTTTCACAAACGAACAAAGAAATACTATCAAGTTGAGCGCCACAAACCTGATTAGCGTCCTTTTCCGCATGGTGACATAGCACTGGTTCTTTTCTGTCACACTTCTCACCCACACACAGTTGGGTGCCATTGAGAGAGAGCTCAAAATATTTTCCTTCGCTCATGACTTGAGTGGTGTGAAGAAAAAAGTGCAAATTGCTTTGGATGAAAAGTCAAATACCGCTGGTAGGTAATAGGGTCAGAAGAAGTTAGAGGAAAGTTTTCAAATGGGAATATTTATATATATGTTTTGAAAGGATTTTTAAAGTGTATTTGCAACGCTTTGCTTCTTGAACCAAGTTTATAAACTTCTGTTACTATTTCTCAAGTTTTCATTTATTTAATAAGTAGTTTGTACGTTATAAAATTTCAAATAACTACTAACCGATTTGAGGGAAGCTTGTAAAACAAGGAAAACATCAGCCTTTTTATAGACTTGTGAGTGTGTGAATGTGGATGTGAGCTATGGAGTATGTGCGTGTTTATCCGATTGGTTGTATGAAAGCTTGTCGATGCATAGAGAAACGTCAGGGTTTAACACTTAGAGGGCTCTTGACTAGTACTCGTGGCAAATTCATGAATCGGTTCCGGTTTTGCGAAAGTGTGTTAAGACGTTACTTCAGTTAACTATGTAAAAATTAAATTTTAAAATATTAGTTCATTTATTTTAAAGTTATGGCTTTTACTGATCACGAAGATTTTGAAAAGATTTTTTAAAATAGCTGAATTCACCATTTTTTCATTTGAAATACATACATTACAGTGCAATTGTCAACCAACGGCTACATAAATACCGTTTGCCAACTTACAAAACAAAAAATTGAGCAAGGGTTGAAAGTATTTCAAGGAATTGTGGCATTCAGACAGACTTCCCTGTGAGTATGAGAAACGGTGGAGGATTAAAAAAGAAAAGAAGAATTAATTTGAATGAAACTTTCCAATAGTTGTATTATGTGATTTTAAGTTATGTTTAAATTCTCAACTTTCAGGGCTCATTAAGATGTTTCTATATACAATTTTGCTTTCGAGTTTTTAGATTCCTTCAAACACTCCAGTTTGGTTAAGTTGATGAAACATTCTTCAATAGTCCATCAACATAAACTAATTCAATTTTGAATTTTTTAGATTCATAAATTTGGTTCTATAGTCTATTTTGCTTTCTTGCAACAGACAATTGACTCTTCTTATGACACTTAGTCATTGTTGATTTTATTTTTTTCGTTTATTTTGATTTTTCACAATGTTTTCCACCAGTTCCAGCGTTTGTCTGAATTTGTTTAAATAAAAACAATTTTTTTAATTAAAAAAAAAATTTCTAAACAGGTGCTTTTTGTGGAGAATTTCCCCGTCTCAATTTTTCGAACTAGTTGTGAAGTTGAAACACTTTTAATTAACTTTTCCATTCACAGCTTGTTTGTTTTATATTATTCAAAAAAGTTGTGGTTCAAATAAGTGGTTTGAAATATTTTATGCTTCAAGTTCAACGACTGGCAGTTATTTGAGTGCTGATGGGATGGTGTGTTGAATGAATCAAGGGAAAGATGATACCCTGAAAACTGGGAGTCTGTTTTATGTTTTCGAAAAGATTATAGTAAGTTTACACTAAAAAATATATATTTAGTGAAATTAAATTTAGGTATTGAAGTTATTCTCAATAGATCGAAGCTGGAAGTTCTTTTTCGTAGCCATTTTGTTATATTAGCTAAAAAGTTTAAAAAAACAAAGAATGAGTATGAGAATTTGTTTCTTTACTGAAGGTAACATTCAGGCAACATCCACGAGTCATAAGCCCTTTTCAACAACGCAGAATCCACGAGGTTTCCATGTGATGCCACGAGCTTTTAAAAGTCGACAAGGAAAATTATGCGCGGGGCGCCTTCAAGTCCAAAAGAATCAATTTAACGACTTTTCTAATTACTTAATTGCAGTCGGGACTTTAAAAATTTAACCATCACCACAAAATTTTTATAGCGAATTGAGACAGAAACAGCTGCGACTAAATTGATTCTTAGTACACAGAAAAAAAATTGAAGCTGGAATAATTTTTGAAAGGACGTATAGAAAATTGAGTGATTGGTAACATACAACATGCACGTTCATACAGAGAGAATTGTTAGTAAGGTAAACGTGCCACCATAGAAGACCATAAATGTTGAGAGTGAATGATGAGAAGCGATAGATGATACATATGAATATTAACTCTTATCATAGACCTTATTAAGTCCATTAGTAAATATTTAAAATTTATCCTTCTCATTTTTATAATTAACAAACGTCTACCAGAAAGTTTTCAATAAAGTTTTGAAGTTATTGATGTCAACGTAGCGGCATACACTAAAAATGAGAATCGACAAAACATTAGTTTGAAACGTGTAAAAAATGAAAAATAAAATCTTGGAAGTGAAGCCAGTAATATGTTAATGTTTTGAAAATTTTACCAAAAAAACAATATAAGAGACACTAAAGAATACCACAACCCGGTGAAATAACTTAATGGTATATTGTGTAAAGGTGTAGATTGGAAATGAGTAAAAAAATATTATGGTGAGTGGGCAGACATTTAAGTAGGGTAGTTGGAAGAAAAAGAAGTGTTTGAGATGATGGTTTGGAGCAAAAATAATATTGAAAAGAACCCAAATAATTTAAATAAATTATGAATTCATAGCCAAGGATTGAGAAGATTGCAGTCTTAAGAAGTGTGTTTCTTCATGGGTTCTGTGCGCCCTCTGTGTTGCCACTGGAAAACTGATAATAGCCACCTGTAAAAGATTCAATGAAAAATTCAATGTTCACAAGCATGACAAATATTCTGCAATTGTCAGTAAAAAAAAAAACAAATAATTTTTTTCACTCATCCTTCCTAGCCTGAGTCTTGGTTGTATGGCTCTGATCCGAAGGCGGCTGGGTCTGATGAGGGCAAGAGATCTTCCACGTCACCCCTTCTGTATCGAGACAACGATAGAATAGTCAGTGCCAACTGTTGGAAGATGTAAAGGATAATGAGACTGGGAGGAAAAAATATGGGTTATAAATGTTGAAAAAGATTAAGTTAATACTGGAAATTAATCTGAATTATTCAAAAGAAAAAATAAATAAAATGAATTTCACTCACAAAAACAAAAATGGAAAAAAATGAAAAAGCAATGGCAGCTTGGGCATTGCTAGTGGAATAAATGTTCTTGGTTTGTCTGCGCCATGTGTCGGCCAGGTAGCAAAAGCCAACAAACCACATAAATGTCCACAAGCCTGTAACAGTTTTTGAAAATAGAACTTATTTGAGATGCATACATCTAAACACATACATAATATTCCTTGAAACTCATTTAATGAAATGTAAATATACTTTAATTAAATATAATTTTTTCACCAACCAGAAAAAGTGAGTTCAGAGATAATGACATATCTTCTGTTGTCAAGGTTAACTATGTTCTCAAAAGTGGCTTCAATGACCAAGAATCCTACCAAGGCCAAGAAAGCAACAATGCCAATGGCTGTACCGTAGCCACAAGCACCATTGCTGACATAAGGGCAACCTTTGTTATTAACGTTGGTGGCAATGCAACCAAAAACAACGATTGCAAATAGCTGTTTGAATTGATTTTAAGGATTAGTTCAATTTATTCTTTAAGAAAATGTTGAAATATGTTTTAGCTTTGTTATGACTTTAGGCTTAGATATTTCAAGTATGAGATAGAAATACTGAAAACTTACAATTCCAAGAACTTTGAGCAAAACTGAAGGTTTTTTGAGGAATGAAACGAGATCAAAACCTGTATCGGTACTACCGTACAAATAACCTCCTTGAGATTCCATAGTATACCAATTTAAACTTAAATTTTAGTTTTTTTTAATATCAAAAAATCAATAATTTTTTTAACAAATGAGACTAAGAATGCTTTAATATAAACTTGAGCCTGAATTTTGTAACACTTGTGAACTTTCACCACTACCTCCCCCTTTAATCATCGGTCACATGAATCTTTGTTTAAAAGTTTTTTTGTTAATTTAGCATAATTAATTCCATATAAGTTTTCAAAATCTATTTTATGCAATTTTAAAAAGTTGTTACTATAAATAAAATATAATCTTTTTCAATGCAGACTTTATTTTTCAGCAAATAATCTTTTATGAATCGAAAGAAAATATGACGTTTTTAGATGATTCCTTCATTAAAAATTATTATTTAAAAGTGTAAGTATTCATACATTTTATATGTTTGAAAAAATACAAAAGTTCAAACAATTACAACGACTACACACAATAATACAATAGAAGGAATGCGGTGAAATATTATCAATGGCTGAATAACTTGTTCACTTAAATAGCAAATACTAAAATAAAACTATAAAAAAACACTTTATATAATTTTTTGATTAATTGAAATTCAGCCTTTAATGAATTTTTTCACCAAACACACGTTATCTTGATAGATTTGCTTCATTAAAATGGAGTAAAACGATGCAAATTAGGTCGCAATGGTAACTGAATAGATAAAAAAAAACATTCTCATGGAATGAAAATGCAATAAATAGTTGGAAGTTTCAATTTTGAAAAGAAACTGGAAGTACAAAAATAGGGAAATAGTTTAACTTCTAATAGGATAATAAGGATAAGTTTTTCCGCAACACAATAATTCATGAAAACTTATAGATAATTCGTTCACAAGCAATGACAATATAACACATGACACGGCATTTTTACTATTAAATTTGGAAAAATACGATGTTAAACCGTTCAGTTTTTTTACGATAAATTAAATGAAAAGGTTCTCGACAATATTAGCTTTATTATATGAACTGTGGTCACAACTATGAGTTTTAATATCAGCAGCTGTTGAAGAGAGAAACATCTTCAAAAATCAGAGTTAGAATGACTGAAATTGGAAAAAGGTAAACGAGCGAAGAAAGCAGTGATGAATAAACGGAGTGACGAATGAGAGTGGCAATGATATGACAGAGCTGGGAATATTTGCAGGGCTGGTAGTGATGTGCAGGTAACATCTCATTGCTAACATTTCAAAACACATTGTATTTAAAATTTTTTTTTATATATTTTTTTCTCAATTTCTAACTCAGATTTTTCCGCATTTTTAGTGATTTAGTTGTGTGAGGTCTGGTTTGTTGTAATTACTCGAAAAGGTCTGCAAAGGACTGTTGTAAGCGCAACTACAACAGCTGTCATTGTTGCTGCTTGCTATGGGATAGCCTGTGTTGCAAGAGTTAGAAACCGAACACGAACAACTCAACTCATACAGATTATTTTCATTGATTTTATTTTCAATTATATTAGTATTATTCATCTTTCTCTCCATGTTTTTATCATTATTATTATTGTTATATTTATTATTATTATTCTTGCTCACAATATTTTTCAGTTGACCTAAAACCGTTTTGTCTTCGTGTTTGTGTGAAGATATTATTGACAAAGTTGACTTTAGTACTGAAGAAGTTGAAGATGAAGATGAAAAAGATGAAGATGAAGAAGAAGAAGAAGAAGAAGAAGAAGAAGAAGAAGAAGAAGAAGAAGAAGAAGAAGAAGAAGAAGAAGAAGAAGAAGAAGAAGAAGATGATGATGATGATGATGAAAAAGAGCATGAGGATGTGGGTAATTGAGATGTGTTGAGTGGTGGAGGTTGCATTGGTGGTGCTGTATAAACTTCAAAATTAGTATTTTTCCTAACGAGGTTGTTACTGTTGTAATGGTTTTTGATAGTGATTCCATAGACAGTGTTGAAGTTATCAGTCATTGTATTTGAGTTCAGGCAACTGGTTGTGCAATTTTGCTTATGTTGCCGCTGTTGTAGCTGCTGTGCCGAGTGTGTTGGAATCATTTCTAGAATGTTTTTGCTGTTGTACTGTTTGAGTAGTACGTCGTGTTGATCTGTGGGTTTATAATCATAATCCAAATCATCATGTTGCTGTTGTTGGATGACGTCATTGCAGTGTTGCACGTGACGGTAGTAGTCACAAGGGCTCTGTGGATCCGACATGACACGTGACGAATCACTGGAAGTGGAAAGCCATTTGGATTTGTTTTTGTTGTTGACGGAGTAGTAACAGTTGTTGCTGTTGCTATTGTTGGTGTTGGTGTTGTTGTTAGTGTTGTTGTTGCTAATTAGGATGCTCTGATACTCGGCGGCCATGTGTGAGTTGGGACTTTGCGAGCAACTGGTGGGGTGGGAGGTTTGAGAGCTGAAACATGACGCCTCAAATGTCCTTATGCACTAAATTGAAAGCATGGAAATGTTACGAAAAAGAAGGTCACCTTTTTATTTGATCAACTAAACATTGCACCACCTTTCGGGCCATATTTTCTTATTTAATCTCACTAACTTTATTATCTTTATTGACTCTTCCTCTTTGCAACAACAAAAAAGATACAATCTCGTATTGGACAACCAATGAATTTTCCACCCCACCATCCTCTGATCACTTATTTCAAGCCAACCATTGTTTCACGCTTCTCAATTCTACCTTTTCCCTATAAATTAATTATAGTTTGACAATTTTAGAACCTTTTACAACTTCACTAATCCTTTCTTCCGTCCAACTCCGCCACCACCCCACCTACTTCTTGGTGCAGGCCACCACCAAGCACAGAAAGAGACCACCAACCACGATTCCTATGGCCACTCCCACCACCACCATTATCAGGATGCCTGGTGGCGGTGATGAAGACTATAAGATGTAGATGAAAAGTTCCGATAACAGATGGTGAAAATTATGTTGAGAAGGATGCTGATAAGCGTGTGGTTGGAAATAACATTAGCATAGATAGCGGTGTTATTTATGCTTATGATGATTTTGATTGAAATGTTGAACTCAATTTTAAAACGAATTAAAAGAAGCTACAGTGACTTATAGAATCATTGAAATAAAAACAATATCAGCGATATTGAAAGTGGCGGGAATGTTTTTGTGCTGATGGTGAGTGCATTGAACTGGAAGTGACATTGATATGCAAGCTAATGAAGTCAAAAGCCGCAGTACTGGGCGCAATCATCAAAATATAATCGAGTTTGCGAGAGTTAATTCGATTGAAAAGTTTCTTAATTCCGGCACCGAATGGAAAGTACTCTTCTCTCAAAGACTTCCTGTTCATTTCCACCAGCGGATCTGTGTGGTGACGAGATGGGGTTATGTTTTGTGTGTTGTTGTGTAGTGTTGTGAAAGGTTTCAAAGGTTTTACGAAAGGAAAAAAGAGATGTAAGATGAGTGAGATTCAAAGGAAGAATGTTTCATAGAAAAGAGCTGTGATAAGAAAGTGTAGTTTCAGCAAAAGTGTAGTTGAGTGAAATCCTGAAGGTGAGAATGAGTTTTTAGAACGAATTTCTCATAAATCGTCTATGATGGTTCCAGCTACGTAGAGTTGGGCTCTGTCAAGCCTCTTTAAGTTGCAATTCGACAGCCAGAGATCCGGGTTTGCGAAATGTTTTCGGCCCAAGATCTTTGAGTAACGATGTAGATCATTCGCAAATCTACGGATCTCTGTGCCCAAGTTTTGCCACAAAAGCACGAAGAATATACGTTTTTTTTCCCATAGTCTGACACACCTTCTTGACGTTATCACTTGTTATCGGTAGCCTTGAAGCTAAGAAAGTAAGGCAGCGTAAAGGAAGGGCATACCCCTGATTTGAATATACGGCTGTCAGTTGTACATAGGCTGAGTTATACCTGAAACCTTTTGGTGTCAGTTGTTGTCGTAACTTCACTTCACCACTTTTATAATTTCTTTTTTTAGGTACTTTGTCACATCTATCTCATTCCTTCCACTGCGTGCAATTGTTAGATCGTCTGCATAGGCACTCACAAAGGTTGACTTTTCAATTTGCAGCAGAGGCTCATTGATATAGTTGACAAAGAGCAGAAGTAACAATACTGACTCTTGGAAGAGACTTTCTTCAAGGTTTCTCGATGGTTAAACATCAGAATTTACTGTGACAAGGGTGTGCCAGTTTGTCAGCCTTGAACCTATCCAGACCTGAAAACGAGCCGGGATACCTAGAAGGTATCACTACAAACCAAATATGTCTTTCAAACCTCATCAGAAACTTCACTAAAATCAAAATCATGCATTTTTGAAGTAAGAAATTTGTTTTGATAGACGGAATTGGTAAACCCTTTTCCGACCCTTTCGAAAACCGGCTTGGTCACCAGAAACTGTTTTTCAAACCACCATGAGGAGTGAAAGGGGAGATGCAAGGAGTAAAAAAGGAACGGTTGAAATAAAAGAAATCAGTAGTTTGCGCCTTCCAGGGCGTATTTTGGTCGATGGGTTGGTTGGGTTCGAATGTCGCATATGCACGACATCTCGCTGGCCACCACATATAGGTCTCAGCCCTTGTCCAATGTTGTAATTGGGTGGTGGTGGGAGTGACATTGAGGTGTTGTAGTTGTGTTGTGTTTAGTTGCTGGGTGGTGTTTTAACGTTTTTTTGTAGTGCTGTGTTCTATTTTAAAGTAATTTTGTGGGACGTTTTATGTGGATCTGTGTGTTTTTTTTTATTTTAAACCACATAATCAACTCATGAAATTATATTAATTATATAAATATTAATTGTATTATGATTTTGGTTGTTCTATTTCATTAAACTAATTGTATAAAACAACATGTTTAGTTTTTACTTCAAATTAGGGTATGAAATGACAAGTTTTACAACGAAGCACCCACTGTTGAACATGGTGCAGTTGTCCACGTGACCAATCCAGCGTCCCTGCTTGCACACCACGTGGTACGAAGCTCCCTTGGACTCACTGCACGTGACATGAATGCTGTTACCATGACGAATCACCTTCATGCCCTCTCTTGCCTCGAAAGCCGGACATCCCACAGCTGTGGCGGTGATGTGGGACGGAGGTTTGAAATATTTGAATATTTGGTTTTATTTTGCCAAATTTTGTGTTTTTTAATCGAAATTTTCGAAAACGCTGGAAAAAAATAAAATTGGTAAAACCCCGAACCGCACCGCGTCGCCATTACTGATAAAATTGAAGTCGGTTGAATCAAATTACTCTCGAAGTTCGCAAAGAAAAGCAGAAATAAATATTGAGTTCATAAGGACAAAGGTGACTAAGAATGTTGTGTTTGTCTTCAACGAATTTGAACAAAAATTTTATAGGAAGAGGGTTTTTGTTTGAATGAAGAGATAATGACTGTATCTTGGAAATCATTAATGAGGATAACTTTTTTCAAGACTGAAAGAATAAATGTGGCGATGCCTCTAGAGGACCGAGTGGCGTGGAAGAAGTTTACACAGATTGGAAAAATCCAAAACTGTCAAATTGCTGGACTGGAAACAAATTTGTGCGAAATGTAAATAATGACAAAAAGAAAATATCGGCGAGAAGAATTAGTGGAGTTTCCAAGAAGAAAAAAATCACGTTGAAGTTTGTGCTTCGCGACTCGTTCAAAAAAAACGCGGATTTTGGTTTGAGTATTTGAAAAAAAAATTGGTAAAGTTTCCAAAAATCAATGATATTCTAATATCGGAGGATGCTGAGAGATGTTTTAGTTAGAGAAGTGTGAGTTGCATAGCAATGCCGAGTGAACTTCCATCGAAAGCAAAACCTTCAGCAATAACTTTTTTAATAAATGGCACAAAAATGAAAAGAAGATTTTGAAAAATGACTCATTAAACAGGTGGTCGAAAAGCGTTCAAAGTGTTGTGGTGTGATGAATATTCATCAATGACTCAGGAGGAAGTTATGCATTATAGAAAATGCACCAGTCGTTAATTCCTTCCTTCAGAGACCTCAAAGATGCGCCCTTTCATTTGTTCCAGTGAGAGTTTATTTTTAAACGCTGAAGAAAATAATAATGCCAGCATACGCCGTTATTTTTGGTGTTTGACTGAAAAAAGTATGTACAGAATGATGCTCAATGGAGATAACATTGTTTTATTCAAATTAGTAAACTAAGCACGCCACAAAACAACCACTTGCGCAAACATAAAGCAACATCGATTGTCATACATAAACACACACGTGCACTAAAACACACATAAGCTTCACGTACGCCTGAAACACACAAAAGAAAAAACATACACGTGCGAAAAGACAAAAAAAATCAAAAAACCTATAATGAAGACATAAAAATCAACGCACATACGCACACATACTCTCAAATAGGAACAAGTGGGCAAACAAGCACACGGTAAATATTAAAGCAAATGCCTTATTAGAATTCTTTACGCGTCTTCTCTTGACGTGTCTTTTTGTTTGTTAAATCATCTCCCTTTTATTTCACCACCTCTTTCCCTTATGTTGACTTCGATCCGTCCATTCATCCTTCCATCAACTCCTTCACGCAGTTTCTCTTTCAAATCCCTTCTCTTCTATATTTCATTGTTACACTAATGCCATTTCAATTATTCCTATCCTCCAAACCTTCCATCAACTCCCAAACTGTTCCATAATGACGTTTTCGTTTCCATTCATTTTCAGAATAGCCTTTCATTAGTTTGAAAATTCCATTGTATTTTGGCAACCACAAGGCGTTGTAGGCTACACTCCAGACAACCCAAATACCTCCTCTCCTTTCAACTCTCCCCTAACGGTCCTCTCAGTTCTCATAATTTTTTCAACCAAACCTGTTAAACCTCATCTGACCACTGCAGCTATTTCAAAGGTTTCATTAAAAGTACTTCCAGTATAAAATCTCTCAAAACATCTCCACAACAAAGGCCCTTTTATGGACCCGTCGTGAATGGAAAACATTTTAAGTTGTAAAACTTTACGACTCAATCCTCAACCTCCCACAAAAATTTTCCCTTCTTCTTCCCCTCTTCCCCTCTCATTAAACCCACTACAAAGACAGCCTTCAACATTCTCAATGAAACATCACGGCGACTGCTATGATAACATTGTGTTGCGTAAGTTGAACGCTTGAAGTTGCTTTGTGGTGCGATTGAGCAGCATTTGGAAGCTATCATTGAGCAGACAACCACCCACATTTGAAATAACAAAACAGATAACAAAAAAAATAACAACAACCTAACAGAAAGAAAAAAAAACAAAAACAACATTGAAAATACTAACCTCATTAAGCGCACTAAAACTAGCGGCAAGTACACAAAACCAGAATAAAAACAATATTGTGAAACATTGAAAACTCAAAAACAGTTGAAACAACAGCATTTTGAAAACATTCCACCATCAACTACAGCTCCAATACAAAGGTGATAGATGAATACACGTTCATGATTCAGATCAGGAATTGCCCCTCTAAGACGAGACCTCATGGAAAATCTTGCAAGCTTCGAAACCACGGGAGATTCAAAACCATGGAATCAGGAGAGATGTGTCCATGAATGAATCAAACCAAGTCTTTTGAAGCAAGCAACTTTGGAATGATAAGGCAATCCGTGAGATGAGATAAGGCTTACTTCCGACCGAAGTCGATCTTGTTGCTGCCTTCGAAACTACAATGAGTAGAGAAGATGACGACAATAGTGATGCCAACGAAGACAACAACGATGCTGATGAGAATGCAAGTGATGATGAGGACAAAAGTAAATTCTACACCAACAAGCAACCAGAACTACAGCGATGTGAAGGGAAGGAAGCGAAAGGAGCGAAAGAAGTGATGAATTATAAATGTCTTTCCAAAGTTACACGACGTCAAGGAGAGTGGTAGCTTCGAAGCTGTGTAACGACCTTCTCCATCCACTTGGGCGTGATTGAGAGATGCGGGAAGCTTTTATCGAAGCCTTGAAAGCTTTTGAAGAACAACGTGAAGTCGAGCTATATATTTCTGTGGATTCATTCAGTTGTGCTTATAAGGGTGGTGGATTGTGCTCGAAAACGTGAATTGAAACGATAAATTCTTATTTGAATTTCGTATAAGATTAATTAAAATTGATAAGGCATAATTTAATTCCAGGTATTTGGAACAAATTTTTGTTTTAAAATATTCATCTTCATTCAAATACAAACTTTTGTTTTTTTGCCGGACAAAAAAATTGTTTTTAATTTGACAACGAGACGATCGTTCTTCATTAGAGTTGAGTGGAAAATAACAAAAGTTGAATTGGAACAATTTAAAGTAAAGAAAAAATTTCATGTTTGAGAGTGCTCGTTTTGAGTCAATCAATTGAATGAATAATTCTTTTGATCGAGATTTTTTAAATTATTTATTAAAAAAAACAAGAAAATACCTTTGTAGCTGATGAAAAAGAGGGGTGCATTTAGAGGGTTGTTTGAGTACAATTTGTAACCATCACCCCCACCATCAACGCCACCACCACCGACACCACCACCACCACCACCGACACCACCACCACCAGCAAGCAGACCATTGCTTTGTTGGCTATTTTTATTGGCGTGGCCTTTGTTCGACTTCTCGATAATGTTAACTGATAGATATTGGGGTTTTAGTTCAATCTTAACCTTATTTGACTTGCTCACAAACACCTGAGCGCTTGAGTTGGCACACAAAAGCAACGGTCTTTTTTGCAGGTGGAACGACCTTTTGACCCTTCTGTCCTCCCTACTTTCATTATTCATAATATTTTTCGTTTTTTCATTTGTGAAAATGACTTTTTTAAATTTTATTTTTCCGGGGTTTCCTTTATTTTCTTTATTGCTTATTGAGAAACCTTTTCTTTCGCGTCTGCCTTCCATCTCACTTTTGAAGAGGGGAGTGTCAGAAGCTTGAAAATTTTTTCTATTATTTCTTTCACTATTATCGCTGTCAGCGTTATTACTGTTATTTGTGTGTTTGCCCGTTTGTCGGTCGGTGTTGATGCTGTTTGAAGGGTTGTTCTGGCTACCAAAGGTGGCACTATTTTGTTCAACATCTTCATCTTTACCATCATCATGTTCATCAAAATAATCCTCGTCTTCATCGTTATCATCAGCAACACCATCAATTTCATTTCTATTATTTTCCGCTTCTTCTTCTTCTTTCATTTCCTCTTCCTTTTCTTCCTCCTTTTTTTCATTCTCCTTCTCCTTTTCTTTCTTTTTTTCATCTTTTTCATCTTCTTTTCCATTTTCTTTGGCATCTTCATCAGCATCAAAATCTGTTTGGACGCGTCTTTTTTTCAAATACTTGTACTCGTTGTTGGCATGTATGAGTTCACTGATGTAGCCAATCTCTATGCATTCCCTTGCTGATGGATTGGCGTCGGAAAGTAATTGCTGCAGAGGTTGCGGTGGCAGTGGCGGTGGTGGTAGTGGATGTGGATGTAATGGTAGTGGTGTTGGATGTGGTTGTATGGGTGGTAAGAGTGGATGTGATAATTGTATTAAATGTGATGGTAGTGCCTTTGGCGACTGCTTGGAGTGTGGTTGGAGTTGTGATGGCTGTGATAAGGAGTTTTTTCCACCACTTCTGTCACTCCTGATCATCCTTGAATATATTTTTCTGTTACCTTTTTTGAGTCTCGCAAAGTTGTGAACACACGGTGAATTTGATAGCTGTGGAGACGATGTTGATGGTGCTAATAACGACGATGGTGATAATTGTGGTGAAAACGATGGTGAAACAAATGATGATGACGAATTTTTCTTGTTTGAAAGTTTCACGTGACGTGAGAATGCGTGCTCAATTGATGACAGCTGCGTCACCGGAAGGGGATGACTCTCTGGGGAGTAATAATCCGCACATCCCTGAAAACTACTTTTTTCGGTCATCAAAACAGGAAATGGAAACATTGCTGTAGTATGTTTTTGGTTTTTCTTACATTTTGCATCTTTGGAAAAATTTTGTTTTGATGTCATCGGGCTTTTGTGCTGACTTAAAATGGTTCTTGTCATTGCTGGAAAGATTTTTAAAAACTTTGAAATTTTGTTTTTTGAAAAAATATTTTTTTTTGAAAGAATACTTTTTGTTAGTTCTGATTTAATTTTTGCAAATTTTGAAGCGAAGCGGAATGAATGGAAAGGTGAGGGCTGAATGTTGTGTTTTTTCACTCCTGTTTGCCTTCTTCGACGCATCGAGTGGCTCATTTGCGGAGAAGAAGAAGAAGAAGAAGAAGAAGAAGAAGAAGAAGAAGAAGAAGAAGAAGAAGAAGAAGAAGAAGAATGAGAAGAAGAAGAAGAAGAAGAAGAAGGAGAAGAAAAAGAAGGAGATAATGATGATGATGATGATGATGATGATGATGATGATGATGATGATGATGATGATGATGATGATGATGATGATGATGATGATGACGATGATGACGGAACACGGGATGGTAATGATGATGGAGCAGTAGCTGAAGTTGTGGAAGAATACGACAAATCAGATGGGTAATCAGACTTATTGTTTTTGGCAGCAGTAGAGTTGGAGTGAGAAAAAGAGGAAAAATGAGAAAAAGAAGGAAGAAAGTGAATTGGAAGGTGGGAAAAAGAAAAAAGAGCAAGAGGAGGAGTGGGATGACGAAGAGAAAAAAGAGTGGAAAGAGGGAGAGAAGAAGAAGTAGAAAGAGTAGAAAGAGGATGAAAGGAAGAAGACGTGTGAGAAGCCTCTTGGAGAAAGTTTGCTTTGTTGTTTGATGAACGAGGTAGCGGTGTCGAAGAAGGAAAAAAAGTCGAAAAAGGAGGAGGAAGATGTTGTTTGGTGGGAGTGCTATGATGGATTGCTGAGCTACCATGTAGCAGTTGTTGTTCATTTTGTTGTTGTTGTTTATTTTGTTGTTTTTGTTCATGTTGTTGTTCATATTGTTGCTCAAGGTGTTGTTTGTAATTCTGGTGTTGTGTACGGTCAAACACATGCGGTTGCTGTTCTTTTTTTGAAAAATCCTTTTGATGGAAATAATTTTCCGAATGATTATCGAGGCGGTGAGAAGCGTTGGATGCGGTGTGGTGTTTGCCGGATTTTTCACTTTTTTTCCTTCTTGTCTTCATCATGTCGTAATTGTTTTTGTCATTGTCAATGTTTGTAGTTTTTTCGTTAGCTAGTTTTTTATTGTCGGTTCTGTTTTTCATGTTGTGTACATTTTTGTTGTAATTTTCATTTTCGCGGTTTTTGTTGTTATTGTTAACGTTGTTTTCTTTGTTACGAAGAGCACTATTGTCGTTAGTGTTGTGAGAGTCGTGGTCGAGGAAAAGTATGAAACGGCCAAGAGAGGAGATTGAAATGTTGATTTGCTGGCCAGCTTTCGCTTCCAAAATCAACACACAGCCTGGTGATCTGTGGTGATGAAGGGAGGATAGATGAATGAATAGATATATGAGTAATTGGTAAGGTAAAAAGAATGATTGATTCAATGAATAGATAAATATTTATCTACCCGTCCATCTTTTCACATATTTATCAAACTTTCAGTTTTTCTCATTTTTTTTTATTCATACTTTTAAGCTCCAAACATGATGAAAAAAAATAAACAGAGGTTTAAGTGATTGGATAGTTTTTTGAAAAAAAACTTAGAAAAAAACACCAGTTAGCATCATCAACTCACGAGCTTTTGTGGTTGTTGTCTTCTCCGGCAAGCAGGAAGTTGGAGAGGTGGTTGAGTTCGTTCGTCACCTTGACTTTTTGACCTTCGTGTCTCTTGCTGCAGCTTGAAATTTCTATCGGAGTTACTGTAGGAAAAGGATGGGATAAGCTGTGATTCGTAAGAATGGATGTGGTTGGTGAAGTTGGTGGAGTTGGTAGGGTTGGTAGATTTGGTAAAGTTGGTAGATTTGCTAGAGTTGGTAGAATTGGTAGGATTAGGCATGACTAAAAGAACTGGATGTAAAGAAAAGTATGGTGTGAATGAACTTTTAAAATGGAAAAAAAATGTCAAATGAGAAATAAATAAAAAGTTAGAAGAGTGAGGTTTTAAAAAAGTGAAAAAGAATGAAAAGGAAGGAGAAAACGGGCTTAGAAAGTGGTCGAAAAAGGTAGAAGGAGGAGTTGGAATGAGGATCCAGGAATAGGGGGTGGAGTGAGGCTCTGCGAAAAGGAGGGGGTGACGATAAAAATATGGACCGTTAGAAACGGGCACGTTCGTGAATCATTACTATTGAAAAAGGAATGATGCCCTGGAAACGCCTCAAAAACAGCTACCTTCATAAGTGTAATGGTTCTTTTATGGAACTAAAATAATCTTTTTTTTGAAAATATTGTCATGAATAATTTAGAGATTGAATCTTATTTCAAACAACAAATGAGTTTTTACTTCGCGTTAATTTGACAAAAAAGTTTCAGTTATTCAAATTTAATATCAACTTAAGTCACATTCAAATTTTTTTCACATTTAAAATTGGATAAAATCTGTTTTTTTTTGTTATTAAAAGTTTTTTTAAATATTTTTTTTATTTTAAACTTAGGAACATGTTAAAAAATTGCGGGCCTTATTTTTGAACGCCCAAACCTTTCAGTGCTGGCATCTAGTAAGTCTCACAAAGGTGTTTGCAAGTGTAACGTAAAGAGACATTAAAGGATTTGTGGAAATTATAAATAATTCAGCATTTTTCAATTTGAAAAAAAAAATTTTCTTTTAGCTTAATTTTTTCATTTGAGTAGAAGCTCCAAATTCGAGTTGAATATGTGCAAAATAAGAGTTTTCTCGTTTTTTTTGAAACGTACAATTCTATTATTTCAAAGTTTTAATCCATGTGTATCAATTTCACTCCTTTCGTCGAGTGTTGCAGCGTATTTACCATTTTTCGATTTCTATTAAAAGTTTATTTTAGTAGCCGAAAATAGACTTAGTTTTCTGAAAATACTGTTGGAAGTTTTTCAAAAAATATTGAAGCGTGATTAGTGGTTTTCCATTTTTGAGTTTGTTTGTAAAACTGTGAGGTAATAAAAATAGCTAATTGTACGTCAAATCTTCCTAAATATGAGTTTTTTTAGAAACCCTTTTTGTCAGCTTAAAAATACCCCATTAGCATGTTTTTCAAAGTTGATTTTCAACTACTAGAAATATTTTTCTTTTAAACTACTTTTCGCAAAATCAAAACTTGAACATCACTGCTTTTATCTTTTTCATGCTATTTCAATCTTCTGAATAACAATTCATTCCGATAAAAAATTCTCATATTTTATTTTTAAAAACTTAAAAAATTAATATTTTCTATTAATTAAAGAAATTCTTTTGTAGACTGTTTTTTCTTTTTCGCAATAAAAACTCGACTATCCAGTTCAAAAAGTCCCTGTCTTCAGGTTTCGATGGTAGCCTGAAGACCGAGTTTTACGCCGGCGCCAATTAAGACATTGCATTAAGACGTTTGGGCACTTAGGCAGAGGCCTGTGTAGTGACCGCTTGTCTCTTACATGCATCTTTTCTTGATTATTCAGCGAAAGTAAGCTTTGAAAGTCCAATGATTGTGCTTCTCACAAATTAATGGAAAGACAAGCATGACTCTTTTCGGTAATTCAAACTTACGAAATATTTTTTTTTTTTTCAATTTTTTATATTTTTTGATTAATTTAGGGTGTTTAATCGTCTGATGCTGCGGCATACAGAGTGACCAAGCAAGCGGGGCTTAGGGCTAAGTCTCGAATTATTTATAGAAGAATCCATGAGGCTCAATAATTTAAAGACCACTGCTGCTTACCTAATCAGTGATAATGTAATTTTATTGTGTCGGATCGTTTCAATGCTCTTATCACAACATCGATCGAGCATGTGTATATTTTTAAATAATAAAATACGACAAACATTTTTCCTAATTACTTTCAACGCCTACCACAACTACCCACATTAAACACAACTTTTTTTTTGAAAAAATAATTTTTCCAAAGTCTTCGAAAAATTTTGCTCGCGAAAAAACTTGAATTTCAAAAAGGATATTTTTTCGTTATTAAAGGTACTTTCATCAACATTGTGTGCCTCACACGAGTCTCTTGAAAGAGTGAAGAGTTGTGAAAGGAGCCTCTAACGAGATAATTATTACTCGTGCATCTTTTGTTGGAATAACTTATGTTTTTAAAATATTATTCCACCTTTTTAATCTCCATTCATCACTCGTGATAAATGGAAAAGTTCCTCATTCGCTAAATTCATCATTAGTTTTTTTCGCTCTACCAATGAGAAGCTTACTCAGAAACTTTAGCATGAGATACAATGCACATTTACAATAGGTTTCATACGTGTAACAAACATCAAATGTAACAACTGAATTGCAGAAAAATAACGCATTGACGCAAACTATATAAAACAAAATAACTAAAACAAAATAAACGAAAAAATCTTAAAAAAACCAAAATCTAATTTAATATGTAAAAAAACACTAAGAAATGGAAATAACACAGATGACAGGCATAGTTATAACATAGAGTACATGCAAGAGATGGACCAGCAAAAGACTGTCCGAAGCCTGACACTGCCTACCATAATCTCCACGTTTTCCTTCGTTACACCAGCCAATCAACCTTCGTAGATCCCAACGGAGCTTGTGATTTGGGTTTTTTTTCATAAGTGCATTAAATAAACCTCCGCACCCAATTAGTTTAACACCACGCTAAACAACTAATCCGTCATCTTCCTTTCCAGCCAACCATCCCAGCCTCCACACAACCAAAACCAAATCAATTGTCATTAATCAACTCACTTCTAGATTCTATCTATATAACTCATCTTTTCAATCCGTTCTTTCAATCCATTTCTTAAACCCATCTTCTACTCATCCTTCATTCCATCCTCCAACCAACCTTGCACGCAAACATAATCCACATGCAGGTAGGTTTTGACGTCGTAAGGACAATTTTTCATGTGGGAGATAGGAGTTTCCGAAACTCTGAAGTTGCATTCCGACTTGCCTGAGCACCTGAAGTGCGTGCATAAATTGATGGGTGGATGAATGGATGGATGGATGGTTGGTTGGATGGGTAGTGGATGGATGGATGGATGGATGGATAGATGGATGGATGGATGGATAGATGGATAGATGGATGGATGGATAGATGGATGGATAGATAGATGGATGGATGGATAGATGGATGAATGTGTGAATGGGGAGATGAGTGGGCGAATGAATGAATGCATGGATGGCTGGATGAATTAATGAATGTGTGAATGAGTGTTCGAGTGGCTGAAATCGTGGAAAGTTTATGGCGGGCTTTGTATTCAAAATTTTAATGAGACTACGAAACGGAGTAAATATTTTTTTATTAGAAAATTTTTTAGAAGGAATTTTTCAAAAAATATTCATTGAATAACCTTCTCCCTGAACAATCCTACCTAATCTGATGATTTTTAAGCGCTTATTGCAATGGCCGAAAGCACTGATCTACAGCTTTTATTGGCTTCTGAGCAAGCAGACAGCCACTCCAAATTGAACTTATGACTCTCATCTAGCCTACATCTGAACCCTTGTCCAAATTAGTCTAGCGTCTGTCATTGATGTTGGTTTGAATTAAAATCTTACCATCTTTTGTTTTTAATTTATTGCTTAGTCTGGACTCGAACCTTGCACTTTAGTCTCAATTGTTTCGTTTCATTAGCTTCTTATTGTTTCCCAGTTGTTTCGATAGCCCCGTGTGCTCAGCGTTAGATGATCGGTTCAGTCACACCACAATAAACACCCTTCTTTCTCACCTGGCAACCACTTCTGCAGTCACGTCGTCATAGCAACCTAGGTAACCAAGGTCTCTGGTAACACACTTGCCCACTTCCATGCGGCCATACAGCGCCGACTTGACAACTATCACGTGCTTCTTGGCTTGAGTGTTGAGTGGGTTGTTGCTTGGATGGGGGAGACGATTGTGGGAGTTAAGAAGAGGAAAAGAACGCGACGGTGAAGATGATGACGAAAGAGAAGAAGATGGGGCTTGTGGATGTGAGTTGTAAGATGAAGAAAAAAGGGAAGAAAAAACTGGTGGTGGAGAATGAGGGGGTGGGTGGAAAGAACCGGGGAAAGGGGGGTGTTGAGGAGAGGAACAAGAAAGTTTGACCGTCTCCATCATGCAGAAGTCCTCGGAGTGCACTGGGAATTGTTCGAGAGATTGAATCGTGGAAGGTTCGATGGAATGTAACGAAAAGGAGATAACAAAACTTGAGGCGACACAGTATGTAGCAAATAAGAAGATAACGATGTAATGACAACAATAATGAAACTATTGAATATACAAAAGAAGGAATGGAAAAAATAAGTGAAAAACGAATTATCAAAAAATCGTTGTGTGACAGATAAAAGGACTTGATAAAAGGAAAATACTGACCTAAAAGCAGAAATACAAAGACAGATAAACAGAAGCACAAAAGCGTACAAAGAAACGCAAGAACAAAAGCACACGGAGACACAAAGGAAAACGTGACAACACGCTGGTAACTTCAATAGAAATTTTTTCGTTATTCCTACACGTAATTGTCATCCGGGAAAGTTCCTTTATGAAATAGTGGTCTTTTTATCCATTAGACGAGGTATTAAAATTAATAGAAACACGTCACTTTCGCTCCAGAAGCTCAATAAAGCAGAGATTCAACTGGTTTAAGATGTGGAGAGCCCGCGCAATATGTCACTCTTGGAATAGCCACATTACCGCAGCCTCTTGGCTTTTATGCGGGCAGTAAAGCTGATGGGAAGACGCTAAAGTTTAAAACTCCATTTGCTTATGACTTATTTCTCCAATTATGTCACTGCTGATGGTCAAGTGAAGAGCAGAAAACTAAAAATAATGAATGCACGAATAAAGAAATAAAAAGTAGCAAAGAAGAAAGAAGAAAAAAATTAATAGTAGGAAGAGAAAAAGAAAAGAAAATATAAGAAAAGAAGACCAAATATAGAAAAATAAAATAAAAAGAAAGGGGGTAAAAAAAAGGAAAAATCGAATAAAATAAAATAAAATAAAAAGAAAAAAAAAAGAAAAAGAGAAAAAGAGAAAAAATAAGAAGAAGAAAAAAAGAAAAAGAGGGAAAAGAAGAAGAGGAAAAAGAAGAAGAAGATGAGAAAAAAGAAGAGGAAAAAGAAGAAGAAGATGAGAAAGAAGAAGAAGAGGAAAAAGAAGAAGAGGATGAGAAAGAAGAAGAAGATGAGAAAGAAGAAGGGAAAGAAAAGGAAAGAAAGCTAATGGTTGTTGATGGCATTAAAATATGGTGTAATGATGTTGAATGGCGTGAATAAGAGTGGGGATTTATGATGAACGTGGTGCTGATGATGCCATGCTTTAGTCGCTTGCCTTGGCGCTCTACAAATAAGCTTTTGACTTTTTTAAAATAATTTATAATAAAAAAAATTAAAAAAAATAAAAATAAATAATAATAATAATAATAATAATAATAATAATAAGAATAATAATAATAATAATAATAATAATAATAATAACAATAATAAAAAAAAAAAAAATAATAATAATATAAAAAAATTTTTTTTTAAATAAATAATAATAATAATAATAATAATAATATTATTATTATTATTATTAATCTTATTATTATTATTATTATTATTATTATTATTATTATTATTATTATTATTATTATTATTATTATTATTATTATTATTATTATTATTATTATTATTATTATTATTATTATTATTATTATTATTATTTTTATTATTATTATTATTATTATTATTATTATTATTATTATTATTATTATTATTATTATTATTATTATTATTATTATTATTATTATTATTATTATTATTTATTAAGTTTTTTTTAATCATTATTATTTTAAAATTATTGTTTTCGAGACTTTTATTTTAAATATTTTTATAGAATTTTTAGTTCAGTAAAAGAGTCTATTTTGAATAAAATTAATTTAAAAAATTTACAAAAATTTAAATTATAAAAATAACTTTGAAAGCATCTTTTTTAAAACAATAGTTTAAAAAATTATTTTGAAAAGATTTGTTTCCAATTATTTGCAATTCGAACATTCAAAATATATTCGAGAGTTTAATTTTGAAACATTTTAAACTTGAAATACTCTGTCAATTTTCTTACGTGGTTCGTGGATGTTTTAACACTTGTTAACTTTTTTTGTTCGAACTTCACTTTTAAAAAATTAAAGTGCCAACTCGAAGTCCTCTAAATCACGAAAAGTGCTTTTAATTATGCAAAGCACCCCAGGGCAGAAATTACTCTTCAAATTTGCTTTATACCCTCAGAACACAACTCTACACTCTTTCAAGACCGTTCCAAATCTGTCTGGTCGTTCTAGCGAAATGATGTTACAGTTTTTGCGTTCAAACGTGTATGGCCATTTCATTTGTTGCCTTAATTTTTTTATATTTAAAAGTTTCTTTGATAATTTTTATTCTCAAGTTTAATATTTTAGTTTTCAAAATTCAACTTCATCCAGAGGTTAGAGTTTTTCTCGTTCCGAAAAAGAACTAAATGATCATTTTTTATTCAGTCGTCTGAAATATGCAACTATAGGCCAAAAATGCCAACAACTATAATTATTCAATCGCCTCTCAACTATTATTATTTGTTTAACCTTTTCTAGCAACTCATGCATTTAGAAACTTCATGGAAAGATCCATAATTCTTAACATGAGCATGAAATAATTTCTCGGAATAAATATGACTCACAGAAAAGAGGAGTAAATAAACTGAAACATTTGTTTTTATTTTTTTTCAAATGATTAGAATCTGTCAGGTAAGCAATGGTAGGAATTTTCAAGATTTTAAAGATGTGTGCAGGGAAATTTCAGTTTGAACGAAAAGGCAATGGAAGAAAAGGAAAACATAGGTGAGACAAATAAACCTTTTTGATTTTGAAAACTAAAAATTTGGACAAATGAGAAAATGATGGCGGTGTGCAACGGTTGCATTAGCCACTTTTTGTTGAATTAAGGCATGCTTGAGAAAAAAAAGCGCTGAGACCCTTCCAATATATTCACCTTACTACATGAGACAGTTCTTGATAGTTATCCAATGTAAATAGGTTTATGAGTTGGATTTTTTACTTCAGTATTTGGATTTTGAAGAAAATATTTGTTGTAATTATTTTTGTCATAACTCGCATCATAACTTCCTTAGAAGCCTTTAAATTATTCATTTTTTGAATTGAAATTTAAAGTTCAATTCAACTTGTCCGTTATTCAGGTTTGTGCCTGTAGCATAACGGTTAGCAAGCTCGTCTGTAAAGCATGAGTCTCAGGGTTCGAGTCTTGGCTAAGCACAGATTTGATTACCAAAATGCGGCAACTCAAGTAAAGAACAGACACCGTTTTCCTGGGAAGGCCTTTGAATCACGACTAAAAGACGCTGTACAACTGCATTGGTTAGATTAGGTTAAAATAGTTTATGGCAACTTAACCATGTTTTTTCTATTCTTAAACTTCCCAGTGACTGTCAAAACTTACTTGAAAAAAGACAATAAAAATCAAAATTTGATTTCAGAATCAATGAGGATATTTATTCGTTTCATTAAAACATATCCGGTCGGTTCATGTTGTTCCAAAGGCTCATGTGACACTCGTGCTAATTGAAGAGCGCCTCTGACCCCTCTTCCTAAAGAGCAGCTCATTTCAAGGGTTGATTTGAGAACGCCGAATTGTTTTTGAGAACGCCGAATTGTTTATGAGAACGCCTTCATACGAATCTCCGGAGCTTTTACAAAAAAATACATAGTTATAAAAATAGTTTCGGAACAATAAACATGAAAATTAAATTTTCAAAAGCAAGTTTTGACGATATTTTGAGACTTTTAAAAAGGTACAACAAGCCGCTTGCTCAGAATGTTTTTATTTTTACAGAATTCATCGAAAACTCAGATGAGGGCTGTGTTATCTTAAATTTTCTTTTTTTATGTTGTTTTTTCTTTTTTCATTTGCTGTTATTTGTGTCAGACGACCATCAGTCACACAAAGACTGATGGCTCAATGTTAATAAAATGAAAACTTGCAAATTTTTCAATAAAAACTTCCACAAAAGTTTCTTATTGTGTGGCTGGAAAATTTGAACTCAAAGATGAATGCAGTGTGAAGTGGTGAGAGAAAGAAACGTTTAAAAATTCGTTTAATAGGAGCAATGGCTGTAGTAGTAGCGGTTAAGGTTAAGGCGAGTTAGTATTAAGCTTTTCCTCCGGTAGAAGGAGGGTTTGTTAGAATCGTGGTCTACCTAATAAAGTCAACGACGATCAGCACAGTGGTCAATTCCAGAGTGCTATTTTTGCTCATTTACGCCTGATATAGCAACAAAAAGAATACTATACAGAGAACGAGTGTTAGTCCCTCCGTGTGGTAGCTCCAATCCAAGATATACACCAGTGTTATGAGAAGTATACGAGTGAGACTGTGTTTTAGAAAGATTTAGTTGTTAATTATATTATTTAAACTAATTCCCACATCGAAAAGTTGGGCTTGAGGTATTTATGTGAGATTGTAGGCATATATTTTTTCACAAAATAAATAAATATGTACACATATACACTCGAAATGTTTTATTGATGTAGAAGAAGATAATGGATGCATTTGGCCTGATAATGTAATTAATGAAACCAATTCGGGCTGATTAATCTCTTCTTACTAGTTTCCTTTGAATACTTTCACGATGCTGTGGAGGACTTGTGGCATGAGGAAGGACCACAATGCTGTTTGAGGTGCAAAAACGCATATAAAATTATAAAAGAAGCTCTTACATTTTTTGTGTTTTTCCGTTTGTTTCCAGGTTTGAAAGTTTATTCTGTTTGAAATGGTGTTTTCTCATGGTCAAGATTGTTTTCACTTGTTGCGAAGGTTCGCTTCTCCACACATGCGGAGTACCTACGGCTCATGGTGAGGCACATGCATTGAAATCTCGGTGCAGTGCTAATCAACCAGCGAAGTTGTCAAAAAAATTTTAGTAAGAATTTATTTTAATAATTTTATTATAAATTTTTCAAAATATTTTCATCTGTCACTCATTGACCTGTGGCTGGAGTATGCTTTTTAGATGGCTTTTTCTATTCCACTAAACCATTTTTTAGTCCATTCTCGCCTCCGACATCACCATTCAAGTCTCTCACATTCCAAAAGGTTTTTATCTCATCCAGTCCCGCGTGATATATGGTCTTCTCAGACCTGCTATTCGAGCTTTATTCTCTTGTAAGTCATTTATTTAATGTCTAAAAAGAAATAAATTTGTTCTTTTTGAAATTTATTCCTAGTATTTAATTATTTTTTCACATTTTTTTTCATCAACGTGACCAAAAAGCCAATAGCTTCAAAACCGTTTTTTTGAGTTCCAAATTAACTCGTCAAATCCTTGCTTTACGTGTAAATACACGCATGTATCCAAAATGTGTAGTTGTTTATTTGTTGTTTAAAGAAAATATTTCAAAAATAATTTATATTTCGAATGTGTAAATTTAGCAAAATTCTATTAGCTCACAAGTATTTGAATTCATTTTTTGAATTCTTTGCGTGTTCAAACCACATTTAAAAAATACAAATGGCTACTCGAAACTTTTTAAAAATTATGAAACAAGTTATCCAATTTTATCGCCCGTGTGATTCAAAATATTAACTTTAGAATTTAATTTGTTTAAAAATATTTGTTTACGTAATGTTCTTTAAAACAGTTTTCTTTTATTTGCAATCCAAAAATTAGATGTCTATAAAACAAAATTCGAGTGAAATAAAGTCGCCGCAAATCTTTTATGGATTAAGGGCGCTTATCAATATTACTCTTATTGGAACAATATTTTCAATCTGCACCTTCAACCGAAGCCTAAATGAAACCTCCAAAAACATAGAAACAACCCATCTACAATCTCGTTCTCATATTAAAACAATCTTCAAACAACAAACGGCTAGAAAATAGGACCTTAAGGGAATTTGTGAAGATCTAAACCCTTGCATTCCCCATATTTTTATGGCTCCTACTTTTGCATAATTTGAAACTTCTATATTTTTGAATCTGTTCAAAAATGGCAAAAAATCCACACACAATAACTTCATTGTCAGACGCCTCAATCGTCAAGCATTTCTGCAGGGTTTCGAGTGAGTAGAATGAGTCCATGCAGTTCCAGAGAGTTCTACACATGAAGTAGAGTGCTCTAGGCTACCATCACAACATCATTCCCATTTTTCTAGTTCCATTCGGGAGTGCTTCATGGAGAAAATTCATCAAGGCATTATTGTTTCGTCAGCACTCAAGTTTCTTTAGTGTTATTCAATATTCCTCCACCTAATCCACGTCTTAATAGCAATGTTGCTTGTTTGCGAAGTACAATAGAATGCAATCAACAGGGCCCTCATAAAATTAGACCTGCCATCGAAACTGTGGAACGTGTGCTGGGAAGTGAGGTTGTGTAAGAAAGAGGATTGAAATAGGAGTTTAATAGAAATTTTCCAAAAGTTAAAGTTTTTTTTCGGTAGGTTTAAAACCTTTTGAATTATTGTGAAACCAAGCTGATGGTGGTGTTGAAGGGCGGTGTGGGAGGAGGGTGGGATGTAAAGAAGGAGGCTTAAAACAACAGATCGTTTAGAAATTGAGTGGTGCTTGTATAGATGGTTTGAAAAAATTATTTTAAAAATGAAGTAAGAGAAGAAGAAAGGGAAAGAAGAAGTGATGAAAGAGTGGTGGAAGAGAGTGAAGTGGCGTGAGAAAGAAGAGTGACGTTTTATGGAGATATTTTTATAAACCTTGTGTGACAAACTTCACGAAGGGATAGCCGGAAGCAATCAAATAAGTGGTCTTTTTCGATAAATATTCAAAAGATTTGAAATTATATTCGAAAGAATAAACTGAGTCGTCGTTAAAAAGAAAGCTACAATTAAGAAGACGTTAACCTGATGGCAGCTAAATTCTCGTTACCTTTGAAATTTTAAAGAAGTTTTTGAAAACATTAAAAAAGTTTTTTTTCATCAGTTTTGAATTTCAGGATTTTTATGGTTGCTACCATTTAAAAAGTTGTTCAATAAATGTATGCTTTTCATGGTCGTAATGAATTTTTACACTTGCGAGGGCAAAAACAAGAAGAATATGACGCTCGTCGGAGATTATGAATACGTAAAAAGTGTTTTGAAAATAAACAGCATTAAATATAAAGTAATTGGTTGTTTGGTCAGAGTATATTTCATAGTTCCAAAATAATCGGGGCAATATTAAGAGCCCCGTTGGGACGTTTAAATGCCTCAGTTATTTTGAAGGTTTCAACTTTAATAATTTTATTATTCAGAATTAATATTGTTTCCAAAATAAAAGTTTTTTTTCACCAGAGTTTTAAATATTTTTTACAGGAAACTTTTAAGATTCGGTTATTTCGTGGGAAAAAAATTTCAAGCACAGATGTGAGTGTTTTAATAGAAAAAATTTGAGTTTTAAATGAGTTGAAAAAATAATCATTGAAAAATAGTTTAACATTTTGAAACAGACTGAAAATATTTTTTCTGGTAAATTATGACACTTAATGTAACCAAAAAACAAACAAATAATTTATTTGAAAAAGAAAAAATGAAATTAATGTGACAAAATAACCATTCAAACAGAGGCAAAAAACATTATCTTGAATAAAGCGGGTGGTTGCCAGGGGAGATCAGAGAAATGTTGTCTTGTGTGCATTACTGAAAATATGTGCGAATTTGAATTTTATTATTATTTTTTTAAACTGCGTCTTTTATTCTTTTTTATCTTTTGTTTTTTCAATCCGGCTAAAATAATGATTATGAGTTTTTCTACCTATACAAAAAATTTTCGACGACGAGAAAATTTAATTCAAAAGAAAGATCCCTCAAGAGATCATAAAAGCTCCAAACACTACAATACTTGAGGTGTTTATAAAAGTTTTTACAAAGATATTATGTTAAAAAGTAAATATTAACTAAGATCTATTTCTACATTTTATAAATTTGAAAAGCAAACTTGAGAGAATATAAATTAATGAAATAATTAATGAAATTGAAACAGTTTGTAGCAGAGCGCTTTTGAACAGTGTGCGATAAGCTCTATAACATATTTTTGATGAGACAGAGCTAGAAACAACTTATTTTGAGTTATTGAACACATCTCTGGTTATTTCAAAACGAAAGACTCGAGTGAAAGATCTTTCTCGAAATAGCTTGAACGCCTTAAAAGATTTGATGAGCATATGTTAAAAATAACTCTAAACATGTAAGTGTATTATCTAATTGTGTTTGAAATATTCATTAAAGAACAATTATTCATTAATTAGTAAAAAGCTGGCCAAGAGTGCCTCGGTCGCTTGCTTTGGCACTACAAGCCTGATTTATCATCATTATTCATTAGAAACACCAAGAACAATTAAACATTAAAGTGACGGTGAATAAATAATAAAGGATAAGATGGATAAACAGCTTAAGTATGGCGATACTTAATCATATAGTGATCGCATAGACTCATGTGTGCAGTGGAAGTGAATAGGAACTGGAGTTTGAATTTAAGGTGTCCAAAGTATTCATACCAGCAGGTGAGTCCGTATCCACATAGAAGCTATTCAACAAGCACTCAAATGTTTGACCCGATGGATGCTATTACTAAGAACCACATTTGAGATAACTTCTCAACCTCCCAGCCTGGCGACGAGTCATTTGAAACTAAGATGCTGCTCTTCAATAAAAGAAAAAGAATTTATGCTGCAGCTCAAGTCAGCTGTCACTTTTGAGAAAAACCACAAATTGTCAAATTTTCAGCGTCTGAGTGGATTTGATTCGCAAAGACAATTAAATTTTTTATCAGCATACATGTTAAAACTGGGCTTTGATTTGGGACTGCTTTCCATATATTTTCAGAAATGATAAAAAATACAAAACGAAAGTAGCCCCGAAAAGAGAGACTTGTCAACAAGGCAGTAAAGACGCCATCAACACATTTCGCTATTGAACGCTTGTAGATTCGATCTTTGAACTTTTTGCTGATGTGTTAGTAAGACTGTGTGGAGATTGTTATCGCTGGAACGATGACTGCTCTGTTATAGCTTGCAAGGAGGTTATATCTCATGAAAAGCGTTAAAAAAGAATGACGAGGAAAAGTCAGTAAAATAAAAATTAATAATAAAAACGACTCAAGTTGAGGCTTATATATATATATATTGCAGACAACAAGGGTATACTTTAAACCGCAATCAACAAAATTGCAGTCTAAACCTTCTGCACAAGAATGACTTTCAAAGTGGCGTAAACCCTTGAGGATTTAAAACCGCTCACTCAGAAGTTTGCTTTCAATTAATTTTATGAAGAGTTTTTGAATCATGTGAACTTCATCAACCAATTTGATGGCTTTTTCAACAAAAAAAAACTCAAAATTATTGGCAAACAAATTTCCATTAAAGAAATGAGCAAGCAAACAATCCAGAAGATTAAAGCAGAATTTTTAAAGAATATAGAGTTGTGATGGAGAGAAAAAGGAGGAAGAAAAATGAAAAGATGGAAATGAACGAAAAAAAAAGGAAAGAAAAAACAAAAAAGAAAAAAAACGGGAAAAGGAAAAAAAGAAAAAAAACGGGAAAAGGAAAAAAAGAAAAAAGGAAGAAAAAAAGAAGAAATAGGGAAGGAGAGAGAATAGGAAAGGAGTTGTCCAATCAGCTACGTCATCTGCTCTTGAGATCCACTTAGTGAGCGCCACTTCCACATAAGAGGTCATTGTGCCCCATTTATTTGTTCCTTGTAGTTTCTAATTAGTTTTTTGTTTTTGGTTATTTCGGAAGTATTCTTGCTGTATTAAATTTCAAATTTCCATATCTTTTGATGTCTCGAAGCGTTAAGCTTTTCCGACAAAAAAGTTAATTCCGTTAAAGATTAAGAACTATTTTTTGATGCGCGCGCACACACACATACACACACACACACACACACACACACACACACACACACACACACACACACACACACACACACACACACACACACACACACACACACAAACACATATACACGTAAAAAACACACATCGATTACATAAAAACAATAACTCTATGATGAAACACCGATAAATGATTAGTTTATGAATATTTAATTACAAAGGAAGGATTACCAGTTAAGTTTTTATTGTCACAAAAAAACAAAAAAAAGAAAAACAAGAGCAAAACAGAATTAGCAAAGGAATCTCAAGAAAAACGAGGTAAAGTCGAGCGGACATAATTAGAAAGTAGTTAATATAACCCGCCATGATCATCTATGGCGTCATTACCATCAAGAATTTTTATTTCTTATCTTTTTTAATTATTTTTCAAATTGAATTTTTTATCTCAAAAAAATTTTGAAGGCTTAATTCCATAAAAAATATCCCAAGACTTTATCGCTATTTGGCTATCCCTTCAAAACCTCATCTTCAAATGCTTTTCCTTTGTCATGAGGAAAAAACCAAATGATTTTTCTAATGACAATATTAATCTAATGCGACCATAAGGCACGATTAACAATGATTATATGTCATAAATTTTTTTTAAACTAACATGGTTCCATAACAAAAAGTCAAAGGTATTTTATTCTATGGAACAAAGATAGTAATAATTAATTTTCAAAACAAAGTGGAAAAAGATGCAAAGACAGACGGCTGTTTAGAAAGACACCAGGCCACGATGGGCTGATGCGGGCCTATTAGGACTGGGAGGGTAACATGGCAGTGGGCAATGAATCAACTTTCAATGGCGTTTTTTGTTATTGTTCTTCTGCCTGAGATGCCTGCTCCTCCAATCCTGCATTGTGGTCCCTGTGGTGCCGTGCTGTTCCATCGTCACAATGCTTGGCTCCTCTGCTTGATCTTTTCTTTTGATGTCTTTCTGGATTGAAATTCTTCTCAACAAGTTTCAAAGTCCCCTCAAACGAGATGATTACTTTTGAAAAAACACAACTTGCCGGCGAAATCTTTCAGTGAGATTTTTGAATGTGTTATGGAAGAAGATATAGTATTAATAAATTGCTCTTAAAGATCGCATTGAGATGGTGCTATTGAGTTTCTGTATTGAGCGCTTCTGTAGGGCCTGTTTTACGGTGAAAGGATGTGGTTTATAGTTATGGCGCGATCGATAATGACAGTTACTAGTTTAAAAAGCAGCTTTTCTATTTTTCATTTTTGTTTTTTTATATACGTGAGCTGACTTTTGTCCGCTAGTCTTGTTTATAGTTTATAAAGAAACATGGAATCAACGTGTGTGCGAATCTTGAAGAAATCATCATCGCTGGCTTTTCTGAATGATTTTGCGAAGACCCGTAGTGGCAGGACTCAGCGAGAAATCATTACTGAAGCCAGCATTGCTCGCAGACGTGGAACCAAAACTTGCTCATGTTGACTTTCACATAATTTATATGTAGCTAGCTTTATTGAATGAGACAAAGGCATTCGATTTCTTCTTCTACCCCCCATTGATGGCAGAATAATTTTTAATTACCAAAATTTTTTCTAAAAATCATTTTCAGCGCTTTGAGGGCATAGAAGCTAAGAACACGCAATTCGTAATTACTCACAAGTCACATCAAAATATTCGAAGGAAAAAATTTTTTCAAGCTGATTAATTGTGCTCTAACTTTTCAAACAAAACTTTTTCGAAAAGTTTTTTCAAAAAGTTCTTCAACTAATATTGACCTAACAATCAAAATTTTATGTTTTAAGGAATGATTAAAAAATTTCAAGAGAGCCCGCGGTCACAGAGGCGTGTTTTGAAAATGGCCCACAAAGACGAGTGCCATGAAATAGGACTCATAAAAGCCTCCGACCACCATTATCTTCATCTTCTTTTCCGCTTTTCTTTTTTTATCACTTAAAAAATGTATAAAAATGCTAATATTTTTTAGAAAGTTTTTTTTAAATTTTAGTATTTTTTTGCCGTTTTTTGTTATCATACCTCAATAAAGCGTCTTCATCGTAAGCGTGACGAATTGAAGTCGTTAAAATACTATAAAATGTTGACCGCTATATCATTGAATTTGCATGAACTTTATTCAGATCGTTTGTTTGTTTTCATTCCAACTTGAAACTTTTTTCGCTCAAAGCATTCAGTTCGAATTAAGAAACTTATTTTCGGAAGAAGGAACAACTGATGCACAACTGAGCAACAGTCACAGCCACTCGTCGGAGAGCATTGAAAAGCAGACGAGAAACGCCGGTGTTCATTGCAGATTGATTTGGCCGAAGTCCAAGAGGCTTGCTGAATGCGAGACAAGACGGCCAGAAAATTCCATGCCATGTTTAATTATTTGCAGTTACAGCCTTATCGGATCATTCAATGCGCAGTTTTCACCAGATTTCTTGCATGAACTGGAAACTTCAACGCACAGTTAAACCGCTTGGACTTTCTTATTTGCACCCGGGGAGATATTAAAAGGCCCCGCATACTTAAAGTCAATGAAGTTGCGTTAGGCAGCGGTGTCCAAGTTAATTATGGATAATATAATGGATCCCTAATTGCTTTGCATCATGACAAGGCTAATGTTTGCAAAGGCAAAGTAAAAGAAATTCTCTTGAGAGCCACATTAAGAACCACTCCAATAAAGTATTTTGTTTCTTCGAACTGGCTTCAAGCTAAAGTCAGCGGTGATTCGATGTGGTTAAAGCATGGACTAACATGGTCTTAAGATGTGAAAAAGGTAATGGTCGTAAGAAGTCATAAAGTTGACGTCCAGGTCGTTTTAAAGACTTGTATAAAGTGGCAAACATTCATTGCCTGCTTTATGGCGGAGTATATGAAGGAAAATGAAAAGATATTAAGACGAGGGTCAAGAATGGATCAAGTTTGGTGAGGCTTAGTTTCTGAACACTTATATATTAATATTCTTTTCCTATAAATCAATAACTTTATGGGTGGTATAAAGAATATTGAATCTAATCTATTTAGATAAGGTTTGAATATCTTTTTCTTTCAAAATTGGTTTACATAAGTGTATTTTTATAATCACAGAAGTGCGTGTGCGTGTTTGTTTTAAAGAAAAACAATCTTTCGGCTTATGAAAAATTGATCAGACTTTTGGCTGATTAGAAGATTTTTGTCCGATACAAATGGAAATGTTTTTTGAATTTATGAAAGATTAGAAAAAGGTTTCATAATAAGGATTATTATGCCCTGATTTTAATTCAAGTCGCTTTTCACAAAATCAAAAATAATAACATAAAAACGAAAAAAAATCAAAAAAGCTTTTGAATTATTGATTCAACATTCTTTGAAATCAGGGGTCTTTAACTAGCTTATTTCTGGGCAACAAACCTCATTTTTTTATTATAGAAAAATGACAAAACCTTTGAATAAGACCTAAGGCGTAGGAGCATGCAGCAGTGATTCTTGCAACTCCTGTGCCGTTATGCCTCTCAACAACGTCCACACATCACCAGTGTGTGTAATCATCATTTTGTTTCTATTTAAATTTGTTTAAAGCTCCAGATATAATTCAACTGTACGTACTTTTAATAACATTTCAAAACGAGCTGATGGATTATGGCTGGAGTGATGAGTATTCAATCTTCAATGTAAAGACACTAGAACGCCAAAAGATATATATTACGGCTACAGAACACAACGCAGCCACATAAACCACCGTACAACAGCAACTTCAACTACTACTACTACCACAAAGACCACTCCAAGCGACACAAACGACCGTCACTCATTGTGTCGCCTTCAGAATGCTGATTAATGCAAATGCACGCACACCCACTGCCTCCCATGCAAGCCTCCACAAAAGAACACTTTCAATATCAAACACGCCTTTTAAAAACTTATTTATTTATAAATTAAATTTCTGAATTTAGTCATTTAAATCTACATTTGAAGTATTTTTTGCATCTTATTGTAAATTGGTTCTCCAAACTATTCCATATTTCATTGAGGTCTCATTAATACAAAGCGGGCCTCCTAGTGCACTTTGAAAAATCACATGAAGCTGCAGTTTAATTTTTTATTTCATATATTCAACATCCCTCAAACTATTTTTTTTCTTTTCTTTTTTCCTTCTTTTCTTCCTTCTATCCCACTTACTTTTCTTTCACCTCCACTTCTTCCTCATTCTCGCTTTCCCCCCCCCTCTTGTTATTACTACTCAGACTCAACACCTTCATGCTGAAATTCCACTTTGATTTCATGACATCGCCCCCTGTATGAGCAATTCATGAGACTCATTTATAAGCAAGACATCCAGATTTGATCATGTTACACGTGGTGATCATAAATATGCACAGATCAACATATATTCCAACATTCGCAAAAACGTCAAAGCTGCAAAAATTATTGAAAATAAATTTGTTTTTTTTTTGCCAGTTCATCTGAATAAAAACAATTTTTGAATAACACGACATTGAAATAGCTTGAAAATTTTTTAATATTTCAAATTTTCTCAATCGATGGACAACGTTCGGTCATAAATCATGCAACCATTTCATGTCATGATGCCTTTGCTGTTGGTATAGAGCTGGAAACGTTTTTTGAATAGATGCTGTATTCACTAAATCACATTTCATTATTCTTCTTATTATTCATTATTGTATTTATATATATATTAATTTTTTTATCCTTATTTTTACAATTTTTAATTTTCATTAATAATTTTCAAACTTTTCTTCATCCACCCTCAATAACGGCAGAGTGGGCTGATGGAAAATGAGAAACAACACCCTGAAAGATATTTTTCTTCTTCTTTCAAAAAATTTCACTTGCTTCGTCATTGCACGAATCAAATGAGGGATAAAGAGCTAGATGGATGGATTAGTCTATTAAATCGTTTTTTCTTCGTCTTTTCATTTTTTTACTTCTTCATATAATTTTTGAAATATCTTTTTTCTTCATAAGTTTTTATTTATAACACCTTTTTCATTTGCTTATTACACCTACTGCTGCTTTTTCTTATACTTATTCCCCCTAACAAAATTTTTATTAGAATGATTCTTTACGATGTGTGCTGTTCATACGGAGGTGAAATGCTTAATGTAGGAGTGTGGGATGGCGTGGCGTTGTTTTTGTTGATCTAATGACTCAGTTTTTATGATCATTTGTCGTGACAAGTGTAACATGTAATTTGATGTACGCAGTGGTCATAGGGGTTTACCGAGGTGCTTGTAGAATGGGTGGAGATAAATTTGTGTTAAATTTGTATGAGTGGAGAGTTGCTTGATTCAAGTTTATTGAGGGTATGACGATTTGTTGTGACCCTCTCGCAAAACGAAAGTCTCCAAGACGTGTGTGTGTGTGTGTGTGTATGTGTGTGTGTGTGTGTGTGTGTGTGTGTGTGTGTGTGTGTGTGTGTGTGTGTGTGTGTGTGTGTGTGTGTGTGTGTGTGTGTGTGTGTGTGTGTGTGTGTGTGTGTGTGTGTGTGTGTGTGTGTGTGTGTGTGTGTGTGTGTGTGTGTGTGTGTGTGTGTGTGTGTGTGTGTGTGTGTGTGTGTGTGTGTGTGTGTGTGTGTGTGTGTGTGTGTGTGTGTGTGTGTGTGTGTGTGTGTGTGTGTGTGTGTGTGTGTGTGTGTGTGTGTGTGTGTGTGTGTGTGTGTGTGTGTGTGTGTGTGTGTGTGTGTGTGTGTGTGTGTGTGTGTGTGTGTGTGTGTGTGTGTGTGTGTGTGTGTGTGTGTGTGTGTGTGTGTGTGTGTGTGTGTGTGTGTGTGTGTGTGTGTGTGTGTGTGTGTGTGTGTGTGTGTGTGTGTGTGTGTGTGTGTGTGTGTGTGTGTGTGTGTGTGTGTGTGTGTGTGTGTGTGTGTGTGTGTGTGTGTGTGTGTGTGTGTGTGTGTGTGTGTGTGTGTGTGTGTGTGTGTGTGTGTGTGTGTGTGTGTGTGTGTGTGTGTGTGTGTGTGTGTGTGTGTGTGTGTGTGTGTGTGTGTGTGTGTGTGTGTGTGTGTGTGTGTGTGTGTGTGTGCTGTTGCGTCCAAATGCAATTTCAAGTTTAATAAAGCATAAAATAAAAAGTTCAATGCGAGAAGCTAGAAGTGTTTGAATTGATTGAAGGAAACATATGTAATAGGATCAGGAGGCGCAAACGTGGCAAAGACCATTAGTTTTTCTTGCAAAAGTCGTATTTATGCTTGTGCGTTTTGTAACTTCAAACAGTACAATTAAAAGATTTTTTTCCAAATTTTAAATTATCATAAATTTTTCATTTATATCAGAAAGCACAGAATTATTTTAAAGGTAACCCTGACTTTATCCGGAAGATAAATCAAAATGAAATATAAAAAAAACAAACTTTCAAAAAGTTTGAAGACAATAGAAAATTCTGAAAGATTGAAAAGATTAAAATGGAAATCAATCTCTGCATAAGAAACATTTGGATGTATTGGAGTGTTTAATTTAGCTATAAGCCAAGCGAGGCTTTAAGCAATGTAATGAAATCAGCACCAAAAAAGTTTCGGAAAGTTGTTTGAGATTTTTTTTGAAAATACATTAATGCGAGTTTTGAAAACAATTCGCCAGAGGATAAATCAAAGAAATCACTTACCACCCACAAGACATCAAGCTATGGTACGTTTCGGACGGGAAAATAATGTATGGACGTACATGAACGCTGTGAATAGCCCGCCATTGGAAACGTTGAAGTGAAATAAAAATGGATATGGTGAAGTGCTTCAATTTGGGTTGCTCCCTTCATTGAATCAAAGAGCGCAGAATCGTCAATACCAGAGAAGACACCATCAATCGCCCGTTTGCTCCGACATTCACTCGCCTCGAAAACCCCAAAACCCAGTGCATAAAAATTTCCAGCGAAACGAACAAAAAAGACATTTTTGGAAACTTCACTTTATGGCCAATGTCTTTTTGAGTGTCGTACCTTGCTTCGTAGGGAAGCCGGGAGAACATTACTGGTGGAAGGCGCTATTGCTCAAACAGACCGATCTCTACGGAAGCGAGAAATAAGCAGACGTGCGTGAAAACAAAATGGAAAAATAATTGAGGAATGAATCCGAAATAAGAAAATAAAATTTCGAAAATGCAAACCAGAAGCCGTATCAATGGTACATAAGTAAAAAATTTTTTAGCGAAAGATTTGTGTATTTTGTCAGCTTTTTTCAAACCAATTTTTCTGTTACATTTTGGAAATTTTTAGAAAGTTCTACTGATAAATTCTTTTAAAAAACTGGCTTGTTTAGGCTTGTCTTAGATACTATTGAACTGAAAATTAGTGCTGTGAGGATTCGTTTTATCTTGCAAAAAATGCTTTAACCATCTGTGGAAAAAATTATTTTTAATTGAAATTAAGCTAAATAATAAAAAAAATAAATGAAAAATGGATTTTTAACTAAAAAATTAGTGTTATAGATTAAAAGAAGAACAATAGAGCGGGCATGACAAAAACACTCATATCTCTCCCAAACAAAGTTGTCGCAATTGAATTAGTAAACAATTCTTTCTGACAAAAAGTCGCATAATAAACAAAATTAAATAGAAAACCCTGTTCAACTGAAACAAAAAACAAAAGGCCGCATGCAAAATGACAAAATGCTCACAAGCATTTCTAATGCACGCTGATGCGTCATCCACAAAACAAATAAAATCATAGTTTTGCGTGCAAAATTTAATTTTACGCGTGTTGTCAACGTTTAGTTCAGAAAGCGCATTTGAGTGGTTTATTTGACAAGAATGCTCGCTGAATTGCTCATAACTTGGTGTCCGATGACCTTTGAAACCCATGCAAACTTCATTGTGGTCGTCAGAAGGCGGGGCATTGTGGTCGTCAGAAGGCGGGGAACGCTGCCACAAGCGTCACTCCAATTACTTTTTTCAAAAGTACAAAAGTGTCTTCCACCATTGCATTTCACGCCATTATCATGCATAAAAACTCTCTTCCAGCACGCCAGCCAGTGCTTGGAAACCTCGCCAGACAATTCTTGAAATGTGCATGTTATTGGATTTTCAATTGATTTTACTTGATGTCTACTGACATTGTCACAACTGTCCCCTCCTCATGTCTGCTTTATTGCCTCAATAAAACTTTATGAACAGTTCAAGGAAATGTCCTTTTAAATTGTCATTAGTTTTCTATGAAAATATGATTGCTTCACTGGAATTTCGTGAAAAATAAACTTTTTATTCAAATCAAAAACTTTTTTTTTCCATATAGCTTGCAGATTTAACTGAAATTCTTGGTTTAATTTCAAATTTTATAGAAAAAATATTTGGTTCAATTTTGATCTGATTTGATCATGAAAACCTTTAGTTTTACCTGTGAGAGAGGTGTAATGGGAGGACTGGCACAAAAGGAGAAAGACAAGCATCAACATTTTTAGCTTCATACTTTCAAAATGTCTATTTTTCAGATTCTCAAGTTTATCTGTTTAAACAGCGAAACGTTTTTTGGAATTAAAATATCGATTTTTGATGTTATTTTCTTAAATAATAAGACATATTTATTCAGCTTGCAGCCACGCAAAGTTATGGAGGCAAAGTCGTTCGAAACAAATAAGCCTTCGAAACAATTTGATTGAAGTTAACATCTCCTATTATTTACTTGATTATTCTTTTTTTATTTTAGTGATAACTTAAGAGAAAATTAAATCAGAATGATTCATTGATTCATTGTCGATTTTAATTTTCACAAAGTTGGCAGGCGTATGCGAATCTTGTAAACAACGATATGAAGTGCTTTTCGTCACTTCAAGCAAACACAATTAGCTTCCCCAATATATATACACGCAGACATCCACATACGTGCATACACACAAACAGACATACTGCAAGCAACACATGCACACACATATACACAAAACACGCAAACCCACACGCACACGCACAAACACGCACACACGCACACACACACACACACACACACACACACACACACACACACACACACACACACACACACACACACACACACACACACACACACACACACACACACACACACACACACAACAAACAAACCAACCACACACACAAAAACTGTTTGTGCTTATCAAATAATATGTGGAAACGTACTTGAGGATTTTCATTGAATTGTCAGTACCGCGCGGTACAAAAGCCGCTTATTAAGCAGGCAACTCGATCCAGTTATGTGTAAAGGAGTCCACGAAGGGCAGTTTATTGATCAGACGTCGTTAATAACTCTCTTGCTTAGTCGCTTGTCTCTAAGATTTTATCTCTCATTATTAGTCACTCGTTTCTGCAAACGACTGTGTCGTGTTCTTCAACATGTTCGTTTGATTGCCATCTCAATTGATCCCCGCCTCTCAATCAACCTCATATTTCCACACTGCTTCTATTAATTCGGCAATTTATTATCCATCTTTCTTATTAGTTCCGTACAGCTCCGAAACTATTAGTTATTCTCGCTCATAATTTCACATCCTGCATTCCAGCCATCGAGATCGGGTTTCCACAAATCTTTCAACGTCAAGCCAGTACACCAAACGCATCTTACACCATTTCTCAACTCTTACCAACTCGATACTCCCAAACTTTTATATTCTATGTTCCATATTTCATTTCAAAAATCATTGAAATTTGTTCGCAACTCTCAACTGCGTCCAGCCATCTTTCAATTTCTCTTGAAGCTATTCACCACCCGATAACTTTCCAGCCCTATTTTTCTGGAAGTGATTTTGCAAGCAGCATCGTCGCCTGAAGCTTTCAGCGCCCTTCGGCCTCTGTGACTGACAACTACATGACAGAGCAGACCCCGCTTGATGAGGCTACATAAATGAAAGCTACAAAATGAAGAGATACAAAAATAAAAAGCTAAAAAATAAAAAGCTACAAAAATGAAAAAATGAACGAATGTAAAGCTGCAATATGGTGTGGAGGCAAGATGTGGTGCCGTTATCGTTGTTTTTTTTGTTACTGTTTTTGTTGTTGTTACTGTAGTTATTGTTGTTATCATTTTTGTTGTTGTTGTTGTTATCGTATTTGTTGTTGTTGTTACTTCTGTTATTGTTGTTGTTGAACTGTCAAGCACTTGCAGTTTTTGCGCCTTGAATTGTAGAGAAGGTTTGAAAAATCTTGTGTTTTTAATAACATTGAATTGCTTCTGAGCTTTTGCTTGTAGGAGAGCGATGAGTAAAAAAAATGGGGATGTACATGGGTGGAAAAGTAGGTAGGTAGATAGATAGATAGATAGATAGATAGATAGATAGATAGATAGATAGATAGATAGATAGATAGATAGATAGATAGATAGATAGATAGATAGATAGATAGATAGATAGATAGATAGATAGATAGATAGATAGATAGATAGATAGATAGATAGATAGATAGATAGATAGATAGATAGATAGATAGATAGATAGATAGATAGATAGATAGATAGATAGATAGATAGATAGATAGATAGATAGATAGATAGATAGATAGATAGATAGATAGATAGATAGATAGATAGATAGATAGATAGATAGATAGATAGATAGATAGATAGATAGATAGATAGATAGATAGATAGATAGATAGATAGATAGATAGATAGATAGATAGATAGATAGATAGATAGATAGATAGATAGATAGATAGATAGATAGATAGATAGATAGATAGATAGATAGATAGATAGATAGATAGATAGATAGATAGATAGATAGATAGATAGATAGATAGATAGATAGATAGATAGATAGATAGATAGATAGATAGATAGATAGATAGATAGATAGATAGATAGATAGATAGATAGATAGATAGATAGATAGATAGATAGATAGATAGATAGATAGATAGATAGATAGATAGATAGATAGATAGATAGATAGATAGATAGATAGATAGATAGATAGATAGATAGATAGATAGATAGATAGATAGATAGATAGATAGATAGATAGATAGATAGATAGATAGCTAGATAGATAGATAGATAGATAGATAGATAGATAGATAGATAGATAGATAGATAGATAGATAGATAGATAGATAGATAGATAGATAGATAGATAGATAGATAGATAGATAGATAGATAGATAGATAGATAGATAGATAGATAGATAGATAGATAGATAGATAGATAGATAGATAGATAGATAGATAGATAGATAGATAGATAGATAGATAGATAGATAGATAGATAGATAAATAATTAAATAAATAAATAGATAGTGGGATAACTAGGTGAGGAAAGAGATGATAAGTGACTGAGTGAATGAGTGGATGCAAATACTGAATAAAATTTTTGTGGTCGGGTTGTTGTTAGACTCAAGAGTGATGTGCCGATGAAAGTTTTTTTTTCAAAAGGAAGAGCTGAAGTTTGTGAGGGAGATTGAGATTTGAAGTCGAGGGTGCCCAGATAGGGGAGAGATTGATTGAGACGGGACGATAGTAGGTAGGGGCGGATTTGATAGAGATATAAAGATCTTGAAGGAGGCTTTGTGCATGGAAAAAGAGTGCTTACAAAATTGAGAAAAAAATTTTTTCTAAAAAACGGTAAAATATAAACATTCTTGGATGTATGAAAACGTGTGCGCGTATAAAGGATTTTGTGATTATTTCGGCAAAATGAAAACAAAAGAAAGTAAATTTGATGGTGAAAAACAATTTCTGAAATGGAATGAAAATGTATTAATTTCAAAAAAACCTAAAAAACTATAAATATTAATTTTTTAAAAATTCACAAAAACAAAATGACTAGTTTGGAGATGGAGAAGAGAAGATAAGACTTTCAGCACCTCATAATTTACATGCGCCTCTTATCTGCTCTGCAACCCATCACGGGTGTCTGTTCCCGTTGAAGGAGAGGCTAGTGGGTTGGAGTCTGTGGGAGTCTGTGAGGAGTCTGTGGGAGTCAGTGGGAGTCTGTGGGAGTCTGTGGGAGTCTGTGAGAAGCCTGTGAAGAGTTTGTAAAGAGTCTGGGTGGGTTCTGTGTGGAAAGACACACAATGGCTGGGTTTTTAACCGAATGTCAGACGTTGCACGTGTGTTTGAGTTTAACTATGGGCTGGAGAAGCGTGAGTTTTGAAAATTAATTCTTCGTTAGTTTAAAAATATGGGTTTTACTAATGTAAAGTCATTTCCACTTTTTTTATTATTCTTTTTTTTGCCGTCAATTGTTTTCTAATTATTCTTCTTTTTTGTTTTTTTGTTTTTTTCGTTATTGCGAATGATTTTTTGTGTTCACAACAAGCCAGCCCTTCAATAGACACTTTATAACGAGGTGCTATGAGCGAGTGGAGTCGTAAATTTGAGAACTTATTAAAAGTGCTGGTACCGTCCATAAATTTGGTCTGCAACTTGTTTTATGCGCCTTGGATTATGGGAAATTCCTTCGATTGAATATTTAAAGTTCGTTAAAAAGTTGTTGAGAATTTTGAAGGGGAGTTATTGATTGTGATAAATGAGGCAGATCTAAAGGTGATAATGAACTTCGGAATGGAAATGCGATGGTGAGCATGATTAAGACTGATAAAAATAATGGAAGGGTGCAAGAGGTGATGATAATGATTGTATACACTTTGTGGGATTATGGTGATGTTGATAATGATATTGAAAGGAGGTTTATGTCATGGGGTGGTAATTTTGATGGGATTAAGAGTATTTTGAAGAAGGATGTGGAGAAAAGAAAGGAAATACGGTTACTTTAGGGGAAGAATAGAAAGGAAAGAAAGGTGGTGCTAAAGACGATGAAGGAAATATGAAATAATTGAAGGATGGGTCTCCAAAGGGAAGTGAATTAATGTTTGCTCGTGTTTCGTTCAAAATAAAATTCGAAAAATCAATAAAAAATAGAGAAAGGTTCTAATAAAAACTTAAAAATTTGAAATATTTCGAAACTAGAGATAGTCGATAAATAGAATGATTACACATTAAATAACATACAATTTGAGAAATGTTTGTCTGGAATATTTACCTCTTTGCTAGAAAGAAACTATTTTGCTGTTTAAAATGTCAACAGTTTTCCATTTGATTGCAATCGATTCGAAACGTGTGAATATTTTGGAAAAATTTTAATTTCGTTTTCTACTTAATTTTTGAAAGATTTTAAGAAGCTTTTTAGCGAACACACACACACACACACACACACACACACACACACACACACACACACACACACACACACAAACACACAAACACACACACACACACACACACACACACACACACACAAACAAACAAACAAACACACACCCAAACAAACACACACAACAAGGAGGAATTAAATAAAAGCTTTCAATAAAGCTTCCATACTTTCAAATCGTTACTAACGATTTCAGGCCTCCACGCCCACCTTTCGTTAGTACCTATCTCGGGGGCGTCTGACTATTCATTGGCTTTGTGTGGAGATTCCATTCATTGTACTACAATCTTTTGTTTACTTTGTTCACTCTTTGTTTTTAATGAATCTTCCAGGTCTTTTTGAACGAGCTTTCACAAAAGATTCTCCCTTTTTGCAAACATGTTTATTTTTCATCCATGCAATCGCGGGTTTCTATCTTTTTGTGGATGTGTATATTAATGTGAGTATAGCTTAGAGTTCTTTTTTCGTTGTTTTTTCATATGTTGATTTTTGGGTGCTATTTCTGTTTTCTAACTCAACATAGATTGCATTTTTCATATTTTTAACCCGACTCACAACATACATTACAGACGAAACACAACACGAATCAATAAACAACAGTCACAACATAAAACAAGGCACACCACACAGAAACACAAATAAGACAAAGAAACACTCATTCATCTTGTAAACATCAAACCTCTGTTCATTTGAGCATCTCAAAATTCCATGAATTTTCAAAGCACCAGTTCCTCTTGTTAAGAGTCCTTTAATTCAACGATTCATTCTTCATCCATCCAAACTCTCAATCCTTTTATTCATCAATTCATGCATTTTCTTTTTTCCATGTCTCAACAATTCAGAAATCTATCTTTTACGAATTCAAATATCGACGCATTCACTTTCAACTTTGTCCATCTGCTCATTTCTATAGCCACCTGCCCAATCATCCATTCGTCTTATCATCTTCCCCTCCACACAATCTTTCAGTCAAGCAACCATTCATCCATTCATCCATTCAGCCATTCATCTACTCATCCACCCACTCATCCATTTAGCCATTCATCAAACCATTCGTCTATTCATCCACCCAACCACGTACCATCCATAAGTCCCGAAAGCTTAGTATACTTGCAAGTGGAAGGCCTGATAGATTAATTGACGGACACAGGCCTGCTAGCGTGCATTTGTCACTCTGCTTTGAAGAATTCGGTTGGTCTTTGAGAGAAGCACAATCAACTTTTTCAACCTACATTTCTGCAAGTTTTAAACGAAAATTAGAATTTTCCATTATATATCTCATTTATTTCGGTGATTATCTTTATTCTTTCGGTTTTTTTCATTAAATATTTAATACCTTGCTTATTTATTTAATTTTTCTCGTTAAACCCTTAATTTTCATCGCTTAAAAACTTATTTCTTTTCCTTTTAGTGGCATTTTTCGTTTTCATTTGAAAATTTTTGGCATATTTTTTCGTTTATTTTTTAATTGTCATTTCATTGTGCTGTGACAATGATTTTTCGACCATAAACCTAAAACGTTTTTCTGATGCTTCTTTGATGGCCTCTTGCCTTAACGACCTCATAAGCCTTTCTTGATTTTCACAAAATATTTTTTAATGAAAATAAACATGTTTTTTGGAAATTAACGTGTTTGAAAAAATCAAGAAAAAAAATTGTGTACATTTACGAATGACGATTTTGGAGGTTGATTCATGCCTGAGTGTTCACAAGTGATTTGAGGAGATTTGAAGAAAAGGATTTTGGAAATCAGATGAAAAACAGCTGACGGTGAGGACGACGACGACAACGACGATGATGACGACGACAACGACGACGACGACGACGATGATGATGATGATGATGATGATGATGATGATGATGATGATGATGATGATGATGATGATGATGATGATGATGATGATGATGATGATGATGATGATGATGATGATGATGATGATGATGATGATGATGACGATGATGATGATGATGACGATGATGATGATACTGGTAGCGATAGTAATGACAGTGCTAATGATGATGAAGATGAAAAAGAAAAAGAAAAAATGGTGAAAAGCAGGAATCATGAGTCGAAAATGGGGAAATTATAAATTTATTATTGAATTGCGCCTTAAAACACCTTTTCCTTATTATTTTTTTAATTTTTTAAAATACTATTTTTTGTCTTTTTTTGTTCCTTTTGTTTCATTCAAAAAAAAGATTTTTGTTTCAACTTTCATTTTTTTCTTATAGTTTTTTCTCAACTTTTATTTTTATCTTTTCCATATTTTCTTTTCTTCTTCTTTCTTTTTTTATTTCCTTCCCACTCTTCTTCTTTCTTTTTTCTTCTTCCTCTTCTTGCTCCTTCTTCTCTCTTTCTCTCATTTCTTTCTCCTCCTTTTTCTTTCGTTTCCTCTTCTTCTTTTTCTTCTTCTTCTTCTTCTTCTTCTTCTTCTTTTTTCTTTTTCTTCTTTTTCTTCTTTTTTTTTTTTTCTTCTTCTTCTTCTTCTTCTTCTTCTTCTTCTTCTTCTTCTTCTTCTTCTTCTTTTTCTTCTTCTTCTTTTTCCTCTTCTTCTTCTATTTCTTCCTCTTCTCCATTTTTTTTTCAATTTTTCCTTCTTCCATCTCCTTTTTCTTTGTTTTTTTTCTTCTTTTTTTCAGTTTCTTTTTTTTTCTTCTCCTTCTTTAGCTTTTACTCCCTCTTTTCATCCTCATAACACTCGTACCTTTTCATCTACAGACCTCAGAGAGGAGTTGAGACCGCTGTTGAAAATAAGCAATTTTGGCGTATGTGAGTGTGGTGTGTGATTCCGCAGGTGCTGTAAACTATTTCTCAAAGTGGATTTCCAATTGAGCTTTTCGAAAAATGTCCAAATTAATGGTTTTTCTGCTTCACTTTGAAATTTGCTTTTTGTTTCGATTGCAATTACTCGAAAAATACTTTTGCAAAAACTCCCAAAGGAAAAATAAAATAAAAATTTGAATTTAACATTAAAAAATGAATTATGAGCTTGAAAAATAGTCTACCCAGCCGCCATATTTTCAGCAATTTTTACGCAGCGGGATATTTATTTTCTGGTGAGTTTGTTGAACCTTTTATTGAAATTCTTTGTGGCAAAATAGTGTCACAAAATTGGAGGTTGTTAGGTGGCAGTAGGAAGGGCAGCTAGTCCTTAATATCAATTCCAAAACCTGATTAAATCTTTTGTAAGATAGAAACGAAAGGTTATATGGAAAAAAATAGGGGAAAGCTGGCAGATAGAAGAGTAGAAAATTGTATTGTCAAAGATAAGATTAATAAGTGAGAAACACAATTAAATGAATCTTTGACTTTGAAAGGTTAGTGGCTCTACGATATGAAATTCAAGAGTCATCACTTGTGTGTTACAGATGAAAATAAAGTTGAAGCCGTTTTATTCAAGTTGAAACGCAACAAGAGTTTTCAAAGTTGGGTTATTGAACGGTTCTATAGAAAACATACAAAAATTGTAGAAGAATGTGAAGGAGGTATTCAAGTATTTAGAAGGATGGTGAATGTAGCGAAAGTAGTAAAATAGTGAATACGTCCGCTGGTAATGGTCAAAAATTGAAGAAAGGTATGAATTCAAAAACCATGGATGGAAGCAGACAAGAGACGAGGTGCATGGAAGAGAGAAGTAGAAACATATCATCAAGCTATCGACCCTGTCAATACTGGACTATACTAAAGAAAAAAAAAACAAAAAATTAAATTTTATAAATATTTTTAAATAATAAAAAAGAAAAGAAAAAAAGCACTTTTAAGATGCATTTTCAATTGATTTAAAAAGGCGGATCTTGTGAGGGGAGCTTTGAAAGGTGTTAAAGTGGATTTCTTTGTTGCGGCATGCCCTGTTTCAAAGGTTTTCCTATTTCCAAAACATTCATTATCTTTTTAATTCACATACTCATCATTTTTTGTTTTTTATCTTCAACTGAATTTTTGACTTTGTTTTCAATTTGTATCGTGTATATATACTACATGTTAATCTAGGTATTCAAACGAAGTTAATTAGTCAGTCTTTCAAAATGAAAGCAATCCCACTTGTTAAATTCTTGTAACCTGAGCTAAGCCAAACCCTTTATTTGTTTCTATACGTCTCCATCCTTCCAATTATTTGGTCACTCTAGAACGACAATTGCTTTAAAAATTTGTTTCTTTATTTCCAATTTAGGCCGTAAACTTCCTCGTCTTCTAATGGCCTGACTGGGAATCGAACCCGCACCCTTCGTCTTTATTTGATGGCGTAGCACGCTTAGCACTACGAAAAAGGCGACAAAAGCTTCCTATTCAAGGAGATATTGTTGTTCGAGGTGGTGTAGGGAAGAAAGAAGCAGCAACAGCAACACAAAAAATGGACTTCTCGAGAGTGGCGTTGTAGCAACAAGAACTTTCGTGGCTTCCATTCAACAAAACACTTTGTGCCGCAAGGTGCGTTTGTAAGCTGCCGCCGAGAAGCGCTGAATCAAAAGCGGGAGGCCATTGTTCATAATTGCTATATTCATTTTTTGCCAACTTTTCTACATTTGTTTTCGTCTCTAATTAATCAATCGCCTTTTGTTTGATGGGCAGGTCTGCACTGGAAAATGTTGGAATGGAGCCTTTACAATTCCTTGAGATGTGTTTTGAGGAAACAAATGAAGCGTTTGTTGCCTTGTTCTCATAGAGCCTGTGAGGCCGTATTGATTAGGCGTCACCATTTTTCAAACTTCTATCTCGCTTTTCTGCCGCAGAAGAATCCATCTTTTTCAAAATTTCAATTTCTCTTTTCAAAATTCAAGTCACCGAATGGGGAATATTAATTTTAATTTTTTAACTCCACAATGTTCCTTCATTAGGTGACTCTCAAAGTTATCTTTGTTCACACATATTCTTAGTTTATTATCTCAAAGCTGTCAAACATTTGTTTTGAAACTAAAAAAAAAAATATAAAGAAAAAAATAATTTAAAAACGAAATATATTTTTAATCGAAACATGATGCCAAAAATGCCTTTTTACACTATAAAAGGTTCAAAAGTAGCAATGTTTGCACTGCATTCACTATTATTGAGCATTCTTCAGTTTCGCTATAAACTTCTCGTACCAAATTCGGATAGCGGAGTTTTTTCAGAGCGACATCAAAACCGAAGAATAAATCGGAGCATTTTTCATACTTTGCTAGAAATTTCGAATATTTTCTTTTGAAAAAATTTGTCTTTCAAGTTTCATGAGAAAGAATAATAGTTATGAGGGGGTCGCAACGAAGAGAGGTGCTTCAGAGTAATGACGCAATTATAAATCTAGTTTTTTTATCTCACTTATAGTAAAATAAGACTTTACCTTTTTGTTGTTTTTCTAACGCAGGCAAACGTGTTCTATTGAATAATTTGAAAATTAATTTTTTTTCCGTTTTTTTAAATCGCTTTAAACACCAAAGCGGGTTATTTGGGAGTGTTTGTGGCTTAAGCGCCAATTCATAACAAGCTCATGCAATATTTGTAGTCGCTTTACAAGTCAACTGTTGATTGACTTTTTCGGAGTAAATCTAATTTAGAAGTTTTTTTCTTTTAGATTTATGAAGAAACGGCGTATAAAAGTGAAGAAGAAGAAGAAGAAGAAGATGAAGAAGAAGAAAATAAAGAAGAGAAAGAAGAAATAAAGAAGAAGAAGAAGAAGAAAATGAAGAAGAAGAAGAAGAAGAAGAAGAAGAAGAAGAAGAAGAAGAAGAAAAAAAAAAAAAGAAGAAGAAGAAAAAATGAAAATGAAGAAGAAGAAGAAGATGATGAAGAAAAAAAATGAAAATGAAAAAAAAGGAGAAAATTTCAAAGTTGGGAATTATAGTTGAAATTTAAATGATGATGATGAAAAGGCTGGCTGTGAAAAGGTGAAAGTAATGAAATGGAAGATGAGGCCGCTGCTGATGACGATTAGAATGAGGATGAAGGTGATGACCAAGATGAAGACGAAAAAGAAAGAAAAGAAAAGAATGAAAAAAAGAGGAAGAAGATGAAGAGGAAGAAAATTAAGAGCAAAAAGAAAAAAAACAATGAAAAAAATGATAAAAAATAATGAATAATAAAAATGAATCGAAAAATTATTTTTGTTAAATATTTGAGATATAAAGTGAGTTGTATCAAAAAAAAGTAAAAATAAAAGTGAATGGAAGTTTCAAAAGCCATGAAAGCATTTATAGTTGCTCATAAAAGGACTGATAGATTTGAAATAAAACTTCACATATTTCAAACGGTAAAAATAATAAAAAGAGCTTCATACAATGACAAGAGCTTGCGACTTTGCAAGTAAATGGTCGCCATTTCAATGAAAATTCACGACTTCTGCCTTAGAAATGAGGTAGTGATGAATGATTGTTTGGAAGGAGAATTAATTGAGAAGGAACTGAATGATGAAGAGAAAGAACCATAAATCAAATAAAAAAGACTCACATGACAGTGGTGAATGAATGAGCGAGAGATGATGGATGAAGGGCTGGATGAATGCGTGCACAAATCAATGCATGCATGAACAGCTTCTAATCTCCAAGACAACTGCTACATCAAGTCTTCCTCACAATGACAAAACTTTTCGATGGCAACAAATTCATTGTAACTCCGCTAAAAGCATCTATTCCAGGCGACTCCACAGTAAAAGCCAAATTTCCATTTTTTTTACTTGAAAAAATAAGTTCTCTTTTTACTCCGTCAAACACGATATGGTTTTTTTTTCTGTGTTTAACAGTCTCTTATCACGTTTGCACTGGCTATTGTAATGTCAAGGAGTCGCACTGTTAACAAAGAAGGGCCAATGACTGCTTGGAGCCAGGCGACTTGAATAATTTTTTAAAATATCGCATGGAAATACGTCTATTATTTATCTCTTTTTTTTAAGATTGATTTTATTTTCTCATTTGGGGTGTGGGATTTTAATATTTTCAGTTGAAAAGATGAGTTAGTGCATAATTCACAAGGCCATTATATCGATCATGTCCATTTATTGACTATCGAAAACAAAAGATGAATAAAGAAAAAGGAAAGAGTAAATTTTATCAATAGAATATTGAAAAACAAATAAACTGTAAGATGCAGTGGTGGGCTATAAATCTTGAAACAGAAAACGGGCCGATTCTAGGTGTTATTTATTGCTCAAACACAACACCTCTTTCAAATTGAATAAATCCAATGCTGAATTTTTTCGATCATACTTCAAGCTCTTGTTTCACGCAACCAGTAATAAATTGTTTCATTTACAGTTTCATCAATTTTATTGATTTTTTCCGTACTTTTAAATCATTGTGTTAATGGTTGCGAGTTGTGAATTTAGAAAAAGGATTTTTGCGAAAATGCTTCAAAAAATAAAAACTATTAAAAACTTGAAAAATTTTTTTTTTCAAAATTAAAAGAAAAACTCAACTAAAAAAGTTGATTTGAGTTTTCAAAAGATTGCGATGGACGATCGAAGAGTTATTAAAATATTGAAAGGTCATTCTGTGCTGAGTGGCGTCGGATAATGCGAAATATGATGCACTAATGAAGGTTCTCAAGATTGAAAAGGCGATAGTAAATCTGAAAGTAGCGGGTGCTGAAGCTATTGAAAATCGATGTGATTGATGCTCTATTGGACAAACGCTGACTCATGCTGTTCCACGCAGCAACCACTCGAAGCCAATGCAGCCTTCCTCATTTCTCTCTCGAGCAACACTCAAAGATTCACTCACCATTTCGCCAATAGCAAGCACCATTTCATGAACCTTTAAATAGTTTTGCAGTTGAATGTGAGTCTTTCTTTCATGAAAGTTTCGGTTGAAATAAGAAAAAGCCATTTTTTAGCTTGTAAACATTTTTTTAATTCAACTACAATCTTTCCATTCTATCAGCTTGGCTTCTTTCAAAATAATTAAATTTATTTTGGTGAATATATGTTTCCAAGATTGAGAAAGAGAGCGATAATGAATAAATTCGTCTGTAGAGACAATGCAGGCATGATTAATGGCGTGCTTATTGATAAAAGTACCTTTGCTACAAAAAACATCAAAAATTCGTTCACGTGCACACAAGTTTCCACACGCGAAATCTCAAATAACTGAAAATGAAAGATTTACAAATTATAGACACAAATTATAAATTGTACACACGAGGGTGGTTGTTCATTTTTTTGAGTGTGTGTGTGTTTGTTTTTGTGTGTGTGTGTGTGTGTTTGTGTGTGTGTGTGTGTGTGTGTGTGTGTGTGTGTGTGTGTGTGTGTGTGTGTGTGTGTGTGTGTGTGTTTGTGTGTATGTATGTATGTGTGTGTATGTATGTGTGTGTGTGTGTGTGTGTGTGTGTGAGTGTGTGTGTGTGTGTGTGTGTGTGTGTGTGTGTGTGTGTGTGTGTGTGTGTGTGTGTGTGTGTGTGTGTGTGTGTGTGTGTGTGTGTGTGTGTGTGTGTTTGTGTGTGTGTGTGTGTGTGTGTGTGTGTGTGTGTGTGTGTGTAAGTGCGTAGTTGAATCATAAGAAAGATAATATTGTTTTACAATAGCAATGGTTCTTTGTTTTTAGCCAGCTTTTAGCGACATACCACCACACGCTTTACGTCTCCTAGAACGCCAGCCTTTATCTAGCACATGACAACGCCGCACATCAGACCTCGCGCGAACAAAGGAACAATTTCTCTTTATGCAACTCGTCACTGCAACTGGCTGCTACAACACCGACGCACGAGGTTCTTTTATTACTGCCAGCCTGCCTCAACTTTATCGACTGTTACTGCTAGGTAGAAAGAAAATTAGGAATGATGACTGATGAAAAGAATTGAGAGAGTGGATGAAAAGGGGGAAATAATTTAAATAAAAATAAAATAAAAATGAAGAGAAAAGAAAGAAAAGTGAAAAAAGAAAAAAAATTAATATAGAAAAACAAGAGAAAAAAGAGAGAAAAAAGTAGTGAATAATGAAAAAAGGAAAAATAAGTGTGATGAGAAAAAAAATTAAAAAGTAAAAAAGAGGAAAGTTGGAAGGCTCAACGATGGAGGAAAAAGGTGATGGTTGATTAGGGAAATTAAATAGCTGATTTTAAACGCACATTTTGATGTATCTGTGCAGACTGCATTGAAATGTGAAATGAATGGTGGATGGAGATGAAGGGATGACTGGAGGATGGACAAATGAAGGAGGTGTGTGAATGTATGAAAAACACTAGATAAAAAAACGGAAATCAATAACCAAAACTAGAAATATTACTCAAAATTAAGCATCAGAAAATTGAAACTTATGAATAATAAAAAAAAGATAAAATAGAAAAAAAAACGAATGAAGGAAAATGACTGAAGGAGCGACTGAGTGTGAGACTCAATCCCGTTCATTTGTGAGTACAATGACCTCCCCTGATTGGCCTGTGTCTTTTATTCCTCCTGCCGAGTGTTCTTTGTACTTTTTATTGTTGGCATAAAAATTCTGTTTTGTTTCTTTATGTTTTTTTTGTTTTACTATTTTTTTATTAAATTATTTTTTCAGTTTTTGGCAAAAAAATTTTAATGTTAAAATCAAAACAAAAATTAAGTCTAGTGTTTTTGATTGATGGAGAGGCAGGTTTTTCCTGTGAGTTTATAAAAGCCTTTGAAGATTTTCGCGTTTGTTTGAATGAGTGGAGTGACGTGACAAATGAATTGAATGTGTCGCCTGAAGTTTCCTCCTCCGAGTGAATTATTTTAAATAATTACATAACAGCGCCACATTTCTTGAACTGTCATTAAAAATTGATTCAACTCATTCATTTATTTTTCAAAAAATAGTTTTTTTATATTTTTATTTTAAGGCACCACCCATACTCCCTTTCTCATTCATGTATTCATACGTTCGTTTTTTTAAATCTCCTTCTTCATTTATCACACGGCCTTTTTATCTGTGCGAAATTTCGAAAGTTTTATCATCTTTGCGAAAATATTACTTTTAAGAACTTTAAAATAAAAAGATTTTCGATTATTTGAGGGGATTTTTCAAGAGAAAAATGAGTCTTAAAAATGATAATTATTTTTCTAATGTATAAAGTTTCAAGTGGCGGAACGTCAAGGAGGGAATGTACCTGACAACACGGATGATTATTTTGAAAAAATAATCGTCGAAGAAATATAAACGTTAACGAAGCCAATATCGAATAAATTTAATTCATAGAAGCATAATACAACAAATACTACAAAAACGTGGTTTTATTCATGTTTGAAAATGCAAAAAAACATATTACTGAGTCAGTAGAACTTCCGCTTGGGCTTCTGGGCATGTCTAGAGGTGGAAGAAGATGCACAGCTCATTGACGCATTAAATTCTACACACAAAATTTTCAAGTTTTTAAATTTAAGAAATTTTCAAGTTTTTAAACGTTTTTATTTGTTCTTTATTCAAAGACGGTTTTAGTGAAAGCCGAAGAGAAGAGCTACCGGGTATGAAACTGTGAGTCCATTCTTCACAAGTGCTCGAACGAGGAAGGAAAAGACACGGAGGTGGGCTGGGAGGTGGGATGGTTTTATGTGAGTTTGGTATTATTTGGCACTATCAAACGGCAACTCACACGCTGCGTGCAGGCTCAGAGTTGCAAATTGAAGTTTTCAGAGTTCATTTGCAAAGGAAATGTAGTGGAAATGATTGACACGTCCAATTTATTTGAAGGTACAAAGTGCTTTGTTTGCACAAAAGTGAAATTTTTTTTTGAACGAATGGCTTACAATATTTTCAAATTAAATGGTAATATGGGCATGTTGAAACGAAGTGGTTACGAGAGGGGGACTTAATGTTGGGTAGTGTAATAAATGCTTCAACACGGCACAATGCTTGAATCTTCTTAATACATTGTAATGGGACCACATTAGCATGTGGACATTAACATGGGACATACATCCACGTGTGTTTATGTGTCATTATGCCGCCAGATTGCAGATTCTTTTTTATGGTCTTCCTATGCAAAAGATTGACCTCTCAAATTGCAAGCGACCTCCAGGCAGGATTATAATTGTATACACTTTGTGATTATAAAGACACTCGAATTTATTTGCTTTTTTCGACTGCCTGGTTGCGGCCCCCGCCAGCAGCTGAACACTTCAACGTTATCAAGTGAAACGATGGAGTGTCGAAGATTGAGAAGGGCACTTTGCAAGCTTTGAACCCACGATCTTCAAGCCGATGGTGCTCAAATCGGCTTAATCACCGCCTGTGCCTCCTAAGGACTTTTTGAGTGAATTAGTGCGCCTACAAGTATTAGACAGTAGTTAAACTTCTTTAACTTAAATGAAATTTTAAATTAAACTTTAATCTTTTCGTGACTGTTAATGAATTTTTTTTTTGTAATTTTTTTGTTTTTACTTTTTATTCGTCGATGGTGTGTTTATGTCAATTTTGGAAGCCTATTCACTTTAAAATAAACACTGCGCCTTGTTTGTCTTGAAAAATTACGCCTCTGACAGAGTAGCACGTTCCAACTGGAATCTTCGCCAAAGCAACAAAGCAGAAAACACACAGGAGTAAGGGCTTTATATTGCTGCTGTTCCTTCTCTTTATCCTCATCTTTTTTCTTCCTACGTTTTTTTGTTTTTTTTTTATTTTTTAATTTTTTATTACTTTTCTTTTCTATTTTATCATTTTTTTCTTTCTTACTATTCCCCTCTTTATCCTCTGTCTTCTTCTAAAGCTTTCGCAGGTGTTATACACTGGCTTTGAAATATAATTGAGCGTATAAAACAACACGTTCACGCAACGGCCATAACAACGGATTAATCTTGCGCAATGGCTCGTCCCAACGCAATCGTCCAGGCGATGAGGCACCCTGCGATTTATGGTTCTCTTTCCATCACGCACCTCTCCACTTTTCTTGATAAAGTTTTTATAAACAATCCGAGTAGCTCCAACAATCTTCAATGATCTCTCTGCTTCTTAAAGTGTTTTATGCTCTTTTCGATGAGGTTTAGAAGCATGAGTGTCATGTAGGCGTGAGGGAGGTCTTTGAAATGTATTGAAATAGCTTTGCCACTATCAATCTTCGTCGGCATTCATGCTCACGAAACTCATACATGTTCCCTCCTATTTTTCAAGTCGCCAACAAAAAGGACATAAAATGAATTATAAGTCACAAAAAGCACACAAATGTCTTGATGTACGCGCCTCTTTGCTTGCCCAACTCACAAACCACTCTGCCAACTTTTTGACATTTTTAGAGCCACTATTTTTGCGAAAATAAAATGGGAGTAATACTAAATTAGACAGATATAGCAGCATAAAGTTGAAAAGTTTATTTCGTAGCAAAAACCTGGGTGCATTGGAGAGACGCAGTAATTTAACGCTCCAGAGCTGCCTGCGCCCTGTCTTCGTATCTTCTTTATCGACACCCTCCTAAACACCAGAGCAGATCTTCATATCTCTTACTCTAAGCCTTCTTGTCTTTGTTCTAAATGTCTTTCATATTGTTTTTGCTTGTTTTTGTAACGTTTTTTAAAAAAAATTTTCATCTTTTTCGTGCTCATTTTGTTTTTTTTTCTGTTTTTTAGTAGTTTGCGGTTTTTAGACTGAATTTGTTTTGCGTGTGATGATTTGTACTGTGTTAAAACATACTGAAGTTTTAGTTTTTCATATTCAGGACAAAACACAAGCTCACCATTTTCGAATGTAATTGTTTGAAAGGAAATTTTTCACTATGGCTCCGGAGGGTTTGTGAATGTTGGAGGATTTTGACGTTTTTAAAAAAGGGAGACTTTATGGTGATTTTTAAAGATTTCTAAGAGTTTTTTAGGATTTTTTTCGCCATTAAAAGATTAATAAAAAGAAACATTTTGTCGCAAAAGCAAAAGTAACAATAAACGTTGGGAATCCCTGGTGGGGAGATCTATCAATCCAATTAAGGTGTAATTTAGCCCTTCCTGGGAAAAAGTCGACAAAAAATTTTGCTTTATTTTTCACTTTTAAGTTTTGAGTTTAACTCATTTACAGCCAAATTACATTAGTTTTTGAAATTATTTTTTTCGTATTTTCGCATCAAGTTTTTTTACTAAACATTTTCCACTCTAAATAAATCATTTTTCACTTCATCCATTTTGTCTCCATTTTTTATGACACCATCCTTTATGACCCCATCCCTTTTTATTCCATTAATTTTTTTTCCAGTCTTCCTGACTTCATCCCTCCGAACTTCATCTTTTCAAACTCCAAAGCTGCTTGTTATCTTTCCGTTTGATTTTCTTTGACACGTTTCAGATTCATTAATTAGATGGTTTCGGTGCGACTCACTGAAATCAAAGACAGTGCCAAAATAACAAAAGAAATTCCTCGGGCGAAGCGAGGAACAAGATAAAACTAAAAGATTTTCAAACATTTTTTTTATTTAGAAAAATTATACTCTAAATTTCATACGTGTGTTCTGCCAAGCCTTTCCAGTAACAGCGTTGTAATGCTTGCATGGATGGGTGGTAGAGTCGAGGGAAATTGAACAAGTTTCAATGGATCCTCGGCGGTCCTATTAGACGCTGTCATTAAGGCAAGGCTCTCATGGAAGTTTGGAGGGTAGACATTCCAAAGGAAATTTGCACCAAAGAAAAAAGCAATCATTTTTTTGCCGCTTCAAAGTGCAAGGGCCTCTAATTGCACACAAATTAACTCTTCACACTTTTACCACTCTCGAATAAATATCCCCATGCCAAAGTAACACGTCCGTATGCCACCGTGAAGTTTGTGTGAAAAATTGTAACACTTCAAAAGATTTCTCAGTGCAAGATTTTTGTTTAATGTTTTCTTTGATTGAATCGGACTAGCCGTTTCAAATTAATCGATTTCATTAATTCAGCTTACTCCGGAGCTACTTGGAAGTTTGTACGAAAATCTATGGCACAATTTGAATAATAGATAATAGAAAAGTTTTGTTTTTGATTTGATTGAGTAATATCGTGCAAAGAATTGAATTGAGTGTAATGAGGTCAATTCAATACAAGTGATATGTACTCATACTCAACAAATACTTTCAGACCAACGAAACAAAATGTCTCCATTACGGAATCCTCTTCGTTGATTAAAATGACCCTCTAAAAAATGTTTTATTAATTCAGTGCTAAGATAAATATATAATAGTTCGCGAGCTCACTTGCACGCTTGAGCAAAGCAGGGAGCCCTAATAGCTCAGCCATCAACCAAATCATCTCTAGCGCCTCGTGATGACCTCCAAAACGTCTTGGAAGTGCTTGGTTGCAGCGATGGATGCAAGTCTTGTCTGTATAAACTGGCCCAGGAGTAATGCTACGTCGGCTAAGTGGGCTGTGAAATTGCTTTGTCGCCCTGGTGAAATAGAGCCCTCCCCGAGATATAAAAAGGCTCGATGAGTTTTTGATTTTTTCGAAACGCGCTGTACCCAACCCTATCATGCAGTTTTTCGAAGAATATTCGGTTCGAATCATTTTGAAATTTTGATTCGCAACCATTTTTTCAAATCAAAAAGAATGAAAACTTTTAAGCGTTCAAACGGGAGTGCACGCTTTTGAAGTGAGCCATCAATCTTGCAAATCTTCGGTCGAGTTAAAAATGATTTGTGATTTTGTAATTCAAGTTTGAGTTAAGTAGAAAATCAATTTGTGTTGACTGACGTGGAAATGAGTTATGATGAATTCCAAGGACTGGCTAAATGATTGATGCAGCCCTCCAGACCAATGAAGACCCGCGTCGAGCTGAAAATTTTTATTGTTTTTTTTGTCGTTAGTGTTTTCTTTTGCTTTCGGTGTTAGCAACAAAAGAGTTGACTTCTCTGTTCGGTTCCACCATGGAAGGTCAACGATGGAAGGACACACAAGCATCAACTGCTGCTTTTCAACATCGATTTAATAACTAGTCACCCTGGTTGTTACTTCACTTTCGGTCATTACCAACAAAAACTCACTCACCAATTTAGATGAATCCTTTGTCAGATGCAAAAAGTGAAAAACAGTTTTGGTATGTTGTCTGGAATCGAATGATAAGTCGCCGATGAAGGCCTGGAGGCCTCGTGGAAAAAAGCACTCGAAGAAATGGACCCACACATGTCTTAATTTATTCTAATCGACACCAATCCATCAGCACAAGTGGATGATCCTTGCACGAATGGCCACGTAATTAGCTTACTTTTAAATAAAATTTTAAAATCATATATTTATACATTTGATTAAATGAAATATAGAAATCGAGTGATATTCGAAAGTGTGTTGTTAACTAGCGCATCAACATAGAACACTAAGACTCCTTAATCTCTAGTTTCTAGCAAAAGCAAATAAAAATATTTTTGAACAAAAAATACATTAAAGTCACTATAAAGATAATATCTAGTGCAAGAGTAACAATTGTAACCATCAGAATGCAAAGCCAGTGAAATCTACTCTGAACCCCAATACTTCTCAAGCACGTTGTATTGTTTGTGTATTTTTGTGTGTATCTGTATGTATGTATTTACTAATGTAATTATGTAAGTATTTATGTATGTATGTATGTATGTATGTAAATATTTTTGAGCGTATACACGTGTTATAGTAGATTCACAACGGAGACAAGCGCAAGCGCCTGCAGCGCAAAGGACGACGCGGAAGGAACTTACTGAGAAGGAGAGGATAATGATTGGGAGTGCATCCAGTTGAACGAACATGCAGTGGACGCAAGCTCATGGAATGCGTTCAATAATTCAAAGATTATTCAAACTAGTTACAAAAATATCGGCAACTGTAACATTTACTATGTAAAGAAGTAGATTGTTCTAGACATCTATACAGCATAGAAATCCACAAGCAAGGATCAACTAGACGCAGTAGAACACACTCGAGACGTGGCCCAAAAGGTGCTGATGGGGAGGTGAAGAGTTGCCGAGGTTAGCGATCACTTGTTATTGCTCTGTCTATTAAAGATTGATAGTGGCTTAAGTACTGCGCATCAACATGGAAGACTTGTCGAATTGAAAAGGAAATGTCGAATTTGGAAGTGAGAATCTTTAAAAAGTGCAATAGTAGAACAAGCAAACTAGTGGTTGTGAGGAAGAATGGCGAAATAAGTTGAGTGAAACGGATACGGCATTCTTAGTTCATTGAATCACTCGCAATCGGTGATTAAAATTACACGTGTCGATTAAAAGTGAATTAGGATATGAATTTTGATTACAGAAATACAATAGGGTGCGACAGAAGTGATAACGCGATAACAACACGGCGTGCTTTCCGCGCGACTGCTGGTGGATGTTGGAGAGGCTTGGAAGGATGGTCCTTGCCTACACCGTGTCGAAAACGAAATGCTTTTAGGCAGGTAATAATATCAACGAAATCATAAAATTAAGAAAACAAAAAGTTCAGTTAATTAATCACGAAGTAATAATAATGAATAAATAAAATAATAATAATAATGGTTGATAAAGGTAATAAAAAGCTAAATAAAAGCAATAATAAACTAGGAGAAAACATGATAGTAGTCCGAGAAATGACATGATAAGGGGTCGTTAAATTTATATAGTAAATTATACGTAGTGAATAACAAAAATACAATAGGACAACTATAATAAACGCAATGCTAATTGTAAATAAACATAATAATAAAAGCAACAAACTGGAAGATGAAGTGATAAAGATAAACATAAAAATACAAAACATAAATTGGCTTTATGGTGCGAAAAGATGAAGATGGGGTGAGTGAAGGTAGTTTTGTGTGGATGAGCTGAGGTGAGAAGTCTCGAAGAGGTCTCGGAGCATGACTGTGGTGCGTGTGTGCGGCACTCAGATGAGACCTCGAACTGTCAGACATGCGTCCGTGCCTCCGCTCAGGCTACCTACCACGCACCAAGTAAGCAACCCTCAACCACGTATGCGTTTACCGATAAAAAAAAATGATAAAAATTATGGGTGTTTGTTATAATAATGAAATTATTATTATTTTTTTTTTAAATCATTATACAAAAATTAATTTGAAGAAATATATAATATTGAAGTGAAGATGTTCAATGAAATTAAAGTTACGTTAAACTTTAAATGGCGAGACGGCAGACAGAGAACGAAAGATGACCCGAGCGATGGGCATCCACGCCACTTCACGTACACACATGCACGCACACGTACACATACACGCACACACACGTACACATACACGTACACACACGCACACAAAAGCCACGAAGTTGTGTGGGTACAAGTAGCTGATGAACGAAAGGACATAACATTTCCTAGTGAAAACCTGGTACTGTGTTGAAGGAGGGTTGATCAGGGCGAAAGATTGGTGTTACTAATGATTATTAAAAGATGATGGTTGAAAAAATATGAGGAATTAATGGGAGAAACGAAATGAAGAAGGAAATGAAGGGGAAATGAGAAATAATTCCAGAGCTATTGAAAAGTAATATCAGGTCTGTTGAAGGAGTGGGGAAGAACTCAGAACTGCGTCTCCAACAGGTCTGTCAGTCTCTTCGCCACTCCGTCCTTGCTCACTCTGATCGTCAAGCGGAACATCTGGTGGTGGTGATTAAGTTGTGATGATGGTGATGAAGGTTTGGCGGTGGTGATTATGGTATGGTGATTATGGTGTGGCGGTATTCTGTGTGATTGTGATGATGTTTTTGTGTTGTAGTGATTTTGTCATGGTGACGCCGCGTTTTTGGTGTAAATGATGTGATCATGACGTTTTGATGGCCATCCAGCCATCCACTCCCTGCTATTGTTATTTATTCATTCACTGATTCACCCAACCAACCAACCTACCCAACAACAAAACCAACCCACCAACTCACCCAACTTTAGCCACCTACACTCAACCTACCTGAACCCAGCCAACCAAAATACCAAACCAGCCTACCCAACTAACCTACCCAACCAGCTTATCCAAACAGCACCCAACCAGCCTATCCAAACAACACCCAACCCACACCCATCCACACCGCCAGCACCCACCTGCACTTGCTTGTTGGGCTCAAACCTCAGTAGACAGCCAATCTGCTGAGCCACGGTGTGGATGATGCCAGCTCCCACGAAGTTGTCAGCTATCGGGTCAATGCCTTCCAAGAGGCCGAAGCCGAAACCACTCAACTGAAAAGGGGGTGAATTATGAAGTTTTGAAAATAATATGGCCAAGACAATTTGCGTCATGGAAGTTAGAAAAAGGCGATAAGTCACCTTGGTCTTGATGGCATCAGTGTCCATGGAAGAGGTCTTCTTGATCACCTGTGACTCCTGGGAGGGTCTGCGTGGCAGTGGTTCAGTGGCTGTTGGTGACGCTCGATGGAGAAATGACAACCACGCTGTTCAAGTATCACTCATACACACAACATCTCATCACAACACCCACCTTCATTTCCATTGCCATCACTACCACCACCGTCACAACTGGAATTATCACCACCACCACCACTATTAATATCACACCCTTCACTTCCGCTTGTACCACCATCACCATCACTATCACTAGCACTACCACCATCAATATAACCATCATCACTACTACTATTATTCCAAGCATAACCATCATCACAATCACTTCAACCACCATCACCACAACAACCATCACCCCCATCGTAAATACCCTTTAACCTCCACCATCAAACCCTCAGCAACCACTACGTACTGCGAGAGGACCTTCCACCTCTGGAAGAACTGGGCGGCTTGCATCTGAGTGGGCTCCAAGAACTTGTTCAGCATCAGTGGCAGCTTCAACTGGAACTTCTGAGGCACCCCGCTGTACCTGTGTGCGCGTCATGCGCTGTGTACTCAAGGCGCGCCTACTTACCTCACAGACATTTCTCACGTACATAACTCAGACATTCGTTACTTATATTACTCATACGTTGCTCACCTACATTCCCTGTTTACATTCCTGACCTCAGCAAATCTACTCCTGTCACTTTTCCCATCTTTACTCCCATTCCTGCTTTTCCTCTCACTTCTATCAGTACTATCATCACTACTGCTAAATGCATCTTAGTTCTTAAGTAATGCCTACATAACACTTGAAATCCTACAGACCACATCTACAAATGACCACAGTTCCAAGCCACAACGGACCACAGCACACCACCAACTGGAAAGAGAAGTTGGCAGAGAGTTCGTGGTGGAAGTCGTTCATGCACTGCACACTCAGCACCTGCTGCTTCTGAGCTCCTGCCTCCAAAACACTCTCCAACTCTTGCGCCTGCAACTGCACCAGTGATAACGAGTCAAGGAAGGTTGAAGACGTTTAATTGTATGGTTGATTGGATGCTTGGATGTGTGGTTGATTGGATGCTTGGATGTGTGGTTGATTGGATGCTTGGATGTGTGGTTGTTTGGATGCTTGGATGTGTGGTTGTTTGGATGAATGATTGTATGGTTGCTGGATGATTGAGTTTGATTATTTAAGGTTGACGTGGAGGTGGATGGAAGAATACTTTTAATGGGAATAATAAGAAAGATTGAGAATGGGGAAGATGTGGAGGGATGAGAGAATGAAAAAGATGGACAGAATGAGATAAATGAATAAAATTATTGTAGTTGAATTTCAAAAGGATATGGTCCGGATGGGAGTTTTCAATGTCGAGTGTGAAGTTGCTGAATACGAACTGCGTCTGTCAGAGTGGCAGTGGTGAGATGGCAGAGAGGTGAGGGTGATAGTGGTAAGAGTAGGAGAGGAGTGGGCGAGCATTCAACATCAAACCTCAATCTTATTTATCACCACGCTACCATGGCTCTGGCATCAATCCCTCTACCATCTACTTCCACACCACCAGGACCAAGGCAACACCACCACCACCACTCCACCAGCAGAATCACCTTGTTTCCATAGAAGAAACACAGCCTTCCAAGGTTTTTCCTGAACTCTCCCTTCACTCCGATCTGCAAGAGATCATTCTCGAAGATCACTCCGTTGTTCTTGCACACGAACCTTCGGTGGAAGGATGGAAGTAGTTGAGGTGTTGAGAGGTAAAGCTACTATATATTTCTACTATCATATTTGTATCGTAGTGTGAATGTTTGTTCGTAAAGTGGTTTTGAAGAGGTTTATAGGGAGGTTTTTGGAAGGATATTTATGGGAAGACATCTTTATTGGTAGAGGATTTTGGTGAAGAACTGTATTTGAGTAGTTTAAAGTAGTTCATACGTACAATAGGGTCAAGAGGAAAGATGCGTGGAGTGGTAAATGAAAAAGATGAAACCAACTTATTGAAATTATCGTTGGAGTTAATGGCTGTGTTGAAGAGATCATCACCGAGTCCTCCGTTCCCTGCTCCTCCTCCACTCGCTCCCGTTCCTCCTCCTCCACCTCCTCCTCCCATAACATCAATCAATAGGCCTGCGTAGTTTGAGGTGTCGGTGGAGGTGGTGGTGGAAGTAGTGGCGAGGCCCAGAAGGTCTCCTGAGGGAGCTGCAGTGGAAGTCTCAGGTGATGTGGTAGCCTGTTGAGTCTGTTGTGATAATGTTGTTGTTGTTGAAATTATTTTTGTAGTTATTGTTGTTGTGTTGAGCTTATTGTTGTTTTGTTGTTGGCACTACTTTTTTGTTGAGATTAATTTTTTTATTATTAAGATTCTGTTTTTTGTTGTTGACGTTAATGTTGATAATAATTTTTGTATTATTTAGATTAATGTTGTTGTTGTATTCACTCCTTCATAACACCCTCCCTCAAGAACAACCCCACCATAACACCCCTTCCCCCCCAAGGCCCCCCTCTCCCCCCACCTCCTCAGGTGTCTTCTCGGGGGTGGTGTGGGCGACGGGAGGAACGGCGGTGAGGGAGGGCAGAGAAAGCTTGTCACTTAGCGGCTTCTCAGGTCTCTTCTTCTGCAGCTTGGTAAGAATGGACGAGTCCCTCTCTGGAAACGGAGGCATCTCCTCCAGCACTGTCGCCTGTAGAGAAAGTTGTGCGTGAGGAATGTTGTAAGATGCAGTGTGAGAGGTATTTTGTGCTGTGTGAAGAGGGCTGTGTGTGAGAATTAATGTGGGAGAAGTGTTGTGTGCAGTCATCCTCACCATAACCACCACCTTCATAACCACAACTTAAGCCACCACCATAACCGCCCTCACTGACCAGAACATCAGGTGTAGCGACGTTGGTGAGTTGCAGATACTCGGCAGCTCTCTGTTGGATTTCCACGTCGGCATTGCGGAGGTTGCTCTCACTACTCAACACCTGTTGCGGTGAGTGTAAGGGGGGTGACTGGGAACGATCAGAAATATCAACAAAAACAATAACAGCAACTTCAACAACAAAACAGCAACAGCACCAAAATCAACAACATCAACGCCAACAACAACAGTAGCACCAACAACACCAACACCAGCATCAACTACAACAGACCTCCTGTACTTGTTGTTTGATTTCTGAGAAGAGGTTGATGAACTTGACGTAGGTGGAAAGGAGGAGTTGACGAGTGGGGATGCTGCACAGGTGGAACTTGGAATGCAACAGGTTGAACTGGATGAGGGGACTGGTGGTGGTGGGTTAGTGGTGGTGGTATTGTTGGTGGGTTGGATGAATTTTTGGTGGTGTTGTGTTGATTGATTTGTGGGGTGTTGGATGAATTGATGGTTGTTGGTGAATGGAATGGGGATAAGTGGACTTTTGATGGGCTTGTGGAACGATGGTGGGAAGGGAATATAACAATGGAAAGTGCTTAGTGAATGGCTCGAGAATGTCTTGAAAAGAGACTGAAAACGAAGTTTGAGAATTCCGATGATTTTAAAAGGTTGCCGAGAAGTGCATGCGGAACGACAACGGTGGGTATCTTATACAAAAGATTTTCACTTTCAATTCTTTTTTGTTCTCTCTTTCTTTCCCTCTCCTTCATTATCTTCCTATTCTTTCTCCTAATTCCCTTACCCTCTTTCTTCCTCCCATCTTCCATCTTCCAAAGTACCCACCTCGATCTCGGGTCTCCAGCTATGAGGTTTCCGAACTCACCCAGGATGTAACCTCCCACCTTCACCATGTTCTCGTGGCACGATGGAGCCTGCAGCGCCTGTGATGCCAGTGGTTGTATGTGGGTGGTGGTGGAAGAAGGTTGGGCTGGATGTGTGTATAAGATGATGAGGTTTGCTGGTTGTGGTAGGTGGTGAAGTTTGTGAGATTTGGTGATATTTGAGACGCAACTGATAGTGGTTGATGGTGGTGGCTAGATAGTCGAAAGATGCTTGATGGCAGGTTAGAGTTGGGAGAGGTGCACCAATGAATGATTCAAAAGGTTGCACAACAACACACCTCAAAGACTGTTTTGGCGGCATAACCTTGCACGTCATCCCTGTTCACCACTATCTGAATCACCCTGTGCCACACCTGTGCGTGTGCACATGCACATTTGTATATATACTATGCATATCTAAATAAAATAACTATATATAAAACCCCCACAATATGCGGAGGCCGCCAACACACACACAGACACACAAACACACACACAACCACTCACCTCTTCACTGACGTAATCACCAGCCACTCTGATGAGGTTCAATATGGTGTCGACGTACCACGTGTAATCCAGCGCATACTTTTCCGCCAAGATGGCCACTTTCAAGACCTGACGTCACAAGTCGCCACCAATTAGAGCTACCTCTCAATTCAGGGTGCAATGTATAATATGATGCGATGTGATACCATACAAAAAGATACAAGGAAATACACCATACAAAAGACATAGTACACAAACACAATCACATGTCCAATCGAAACTATTCAACCTTAAGCCATCTTAACCCTAAGCCTCTCCAGCACACCAAGCAGCACTGACCATTTCCTCTCGGATGGAGTAGTCGGCACTCTCGAGGTAGCTGAGCATTTCGTGCACAATGTCCTGCACATTTGCCCTGTCGCACATGGCGTACAACAGGTCCACCGCCCTCTGACGTACACTCACGTCCTTTTCCGTCTGTTGGTGTGTGTGTGTGTGTGTGTGTGTGTGTGTGTGTGTGTGTGTGTGTGTGTGTGTGTGTGTGTGTGTGTGTGTTTGTATGTGTATGTATGTGTGAGAGATGGGGCCACCTTGAGAGAAACAATCACAGTGTCTTGGTGCTTCTTCACTGTGTCGTGCGAGAACTCCGATGTTGCCAACAAACACATGCTCTCCAAAGCCAAATATCTGAAAAGAACGAGCCAATTGTGAACAGAATTAAAAACCATTTGATTATGTCATGCGTAGAAAGTTTAATATTTTAAGCTCCAAATAATTTTGAAAGCGTCATCATATAAGCTACAAGGAAGTCACCATCATTGAAGACATGAAAAACGAGAAAAATTGAAAAAATAACAAACAAAACAATTTCAACAACGGCAACAACAAAAAGTACCTCATGTTCGTTTCCCGGTGTTGCAGGAACTGACCGAGGTGGTTGCATGCCCTGGTGGTGGTGTTGCAGGGCGCATGTGTCAGCTCAACTATTACTCAGAACTACCATCACCACACCATCACTACACAAGCGCCACAACCGCCATACAACAACTACCATTAAAAAGCACCATCCCCATCACATGGCCCAACCACCATGCTACCACACAACACAACCCATACCACAAAAGTGCAACACAGATTCACCATGTAACCACTACATAATTAACACTACAACCCCTAAACAACGCCACACCAGACCACACCACAGCACAGCACGCCACACCACGCCACACCACGCCACAGCACACCACACCACACCACGCCACAGCACCTGATGAGGAGGTTAGCGTCACAGTCCATGTGGATGATGAGGTTGATGGCCTCAAAGAGGATAGCGTTTTTGGCGTTTGAGTGTTGCACCTGTAGTGGATTTCATGAGGCTATAATGTTAATAATAATAATTATTATTATTATTATTATTATTGATGTTTTTCTTGTTATTAGTAATATTATTAATTACATTTTTTCCATTACTTATTTTAGTTTCAGCAGTCTTTGATGGCAAGACAATAAAATTCTCGTTCATAATTCAAAGTAAAATTCACAAAATATTCCAATTATATTTATTAATTATTTAGCTAACCAAACACATGAATTAATTAATTTATTTATTTTTATTATAGCGGCAAATTGTTAAGTGAAGAATAATTCGGTGATTAGAAGCACCTTTTTTGACTTTGGAGCTTCTTGTGTTTTGTTGAGAATCATTTCCAAGCACTCTGTCAGTCTGTTCTTCACACTGGGGTCCTCCACAATCACTGTGGTTCGAGAGAGAGGAGGGTGGAGGTGGGAAAATGAAAGATTACAAATATCTCAAATTTTAAAACTAATATTTTATTTTATTTTGAAAACTCTTTAATAAAAAAAGTGGAAAAAGATTGAGAATGAGGTTAACTTGACATTTATAAGTACAAATGGTTCACCAGAGGGCGGGTAGTGTTGTAGGAGGTGGAGGAGTTTGACAGAGAGCCATGGAGCTGGTATGAAGTAGTAGGTGTAGTCCTGGAGGTCTGTGTACGAGGAGGTTACTATCTGCAGGGTGGATGGGAAGATGAGAAAAACAATGAATCTTCAAGATGAGCCACTGAAGTGAAAAAAAAGAAAAATAGAAAAAAATTATTAAAAAAAACAAAAAAATGAGGAAAAAAACTATTCAAGGATGCAATAGAAGGACCCTGCTGAGTCGGGAGACGGCCAAAGTGATGCATCCCTTGTAGTCATCAGGGGAACGACGAGCCAAACTCTCCAGCAGACTCATCGCTGCCGTCACCACACCCTGGAACGGAAAGAAAGATGAGGATGGAGATAAAGAGTAGGATGGAAGGGGTGAAGAAGAAAGAAGTATTGTGATTTTTGGTATGCTTGATTTTGTGAGTTCAGATTGATATTATTTGATAACTACTTATCAAAACTTTCCTGAACAAGCACTCACGCACGCAGATGCACACTCACACGCATACACACGCATACACACGCATACACGCACACTCACTCACACGCACATAGACACACGCACATAGACACACGCACACACACACACACACACGCACACACACACACACACACACACACACACACACACACACACACACACACACACACACACACACACACACACACACACACACACACACACACACACACACACACACACACACACACACACACACACACACACACACACACACACACACACACACACACACACACACACACACACACACACACACACACACACACACACACACACACACACACACACACACACACACACACACACACACACACACACACACACACACACACACACACACACACACACACACACACACACACACACACACACACACACACACACACACACACACACACACACACACACACACACACACACACACACACACACACCATGTGTTGGTCATTGAGGAGGTGGATGATGCGGGAGGACCACTCGGACATGTGGATGGAGTCAGGAGAGTTTCTGACCAGCCGCAGCAGGCACAAGGCTGCGCTCTGCTTCACCGAATCTATTGTGTCCCTGGCAAGGGGGTGGTAGCGGCGGTAGAAGATGAATGGGTGAAAGATTAAGGTTGGAAAAACAGATAAAGCATAGCAATAATTATTTAGTCAAAAAACAGAAAATTTACTTTGATGGTTGAAAATTTGGTTTATTTTAAGTGTCATAAAGTTTTTAGGTTGAAAAATCGAGTGTTTTGAACACTTTTCATAAAATGAACACATTGTTTCATATATTAAACTTTAAACTCCTTTAATGATAAAAGCCTACCCAGAAACGAGAAGTTTTGGAATGTCGTGTCCGAAGGCCTCAGCCATCTCCTTGTTGCCGATGTTGGAGATGCACTGGAGGGCGAGGTTGATGTGGACAGGGTTGCGAGAAGAAAGGTCATTCTTGATTGACTGAATCACCAGCTTCATCAGGTCACTGTTGGCACTCACCAACACCGAAATGAATAAGTATCCCTGAGGGTTTTTGGATAATTTATTTTGAACAATCATTTTCATAAAAGTTTTTTTTAATGACTGATCTTGAATAATAAAATAATTTGTATGACGCTGATTATGTTCTGAAGCTTTAAACTCACAATTTGCTTCTCTGTGTACTTGTTGGAACTGAGAAGGTTCACCGCCTCCATGTGACCAAAATCGATGTCGTGGCCCAACAAGAAAATGAATACCAACTTACAGACATACTTTTTCTTCTGGTAGCCATCTAAAGTTTTGTCGCCTTTGAATTTGCTGCGAATGTTGGCTAGTTCTTTATTTATTCTCTTCTCTTCTGCTTCTTTGCTTTTACCTGTTAACGAAAAACAAGATTTTAAATAATTTTAGTGCTAAATAAGCCAACTTGGGTACATAATTTGAAGTTATAACATGCTTCGAACTAAGGGACATAAAAACGACAAATTATGAAGATTTTGTAGCTTGCTAAAGTTAAGCTTACAGTTTCGTATGTCCGAAATGAAAACCGCCAGCCCTCTCATCCCATCTCCTTTCACGGCAGGCATTATTTAAACTTTTAAACAACCTAATTATAATTAAATTCTGTGTTTTATAGATTAAACTTTAAACTGAAAAAATATTTATGTTTATATGCAAAATTCGTACACTTTGGTTTGTTTAAATATTCTAGAATTGCGCTTTCGCGGCTCAAAAGAAATACACCAATAATTGGATTCTCAAGAAGCAGCCATTATTTTTATTTAAGTCACTCCTACTAATCACATGACAATATTTTTTTCATTAAATTTATTTTGAATAATTTTAAATAGAAAAATATTTCATTTATTTTTTATGCAACAAATCTCATTTTTAAAATGTATTCTATATACTTAGTAGGTGGAGTTTATCCTATTTTAAAAGTAAATACTTTAATCATATTTGCACGAATTTGGTCATTGAAAGATTCATAGATACATTGATATTTTTTTAATTAATAAAAAATATAACCTTATAATGAAAATTATAAAGTTATAATGAAAATTTCAAAAAACTTTGTATAAATGGAGTTTAAACAAGATCTTCAACCTAATACATTCCAGCCCATAATTTGACACACTTCGATATCTTTAAATATTAAATAAAAATGGCTACAGAGAAGACAGAATTGGAGGGTTTTATCTGCCCTATTTGTTTCAAGGACTTAGGTTCTATGTACCACTTGCATGGACATTTCGAAACAGACCACCCTGATGAAGACACTGCCATTGTTGACCAAATTAAAGGTAATGTTTCCATGAATAGTTTCCTATATTTTTCACTTTTCTTTTTTCACTTTTTTTCTAGAACTTCTAATCACCCTGTTATAACTTGAAATTAAATAAACCTATAGAAATTGAATGAAAACCTTTTGAAGGTCTTTTTGGAAAAGCCAAAAAGTTTTTAAGCAAAGAAGAACAGTCACAAAATCCCTTTCAACAATCTTCACTCTCCCAACAATTCTCCAAACTACCTAAGGAAACTGTTTACTGGGAACCTCAAGAAATTGGTCAGTGTTTTCTCAAAAGTACAATAAAATACTTTTTATTATTTTTATAATTTTTAAAATAATTCTTTTTCATTGATAATACTAATAATAGGCAGTGTAAATAAAAATCATTACATAACTGTTTTTTCTCAGTTCATACAACTCAAGTGTCTACTTTAATTCAATTCAGTTCATTGTAGTTCATTGTATTTCATTGTATTTTATTGTATTTTGATTCAATACTCCAATAGTGGGCTTTTTTCAACCATTCACAGGACCAATTCGGAGCTACACAGACTACTTCAAGGGGGTGAGGGAGAGAAGGGTGGACCGCTTCATGAGGGACACCAACATCCTCCTCAACAGACTCGACAAACTTCTCAACATTGACCCTGTCATCGATGGAAAAAAACGGAAAGGCTGGTAATGCTGATGGTGATTGAAGGGTGGTTGAGGGGTGGTAGTTAATGAACTTGCTTGAAGAGTGGTGGCAAAGGGGTGCTAAATAGTTTCTTTTGATTACTACATGGTGACTTGTGAATTCAATCTATTCACCATCAATGGCAATCAATTTTTAATATGCTAATGCTTTATTGAAAAAACCCTTGTTTTATCATATTTCCAGTGAAATTATGACTGTATTGCAACGTGTCAAGGATAAAATTATGATATTGTCAATTTTCAATGATGGGATGATGATTATATCTTAAAAAACAGAAGTTGAGAAGTCGCTGGTGGCTTGGGCTTCGGACAAGCACACCAAGATCTGCATGACATGTGGCAACAGCTTCAACTTCAGCAGACGCCGCCACCACTGTCGCCTCTGTGGCTGCGTTCTCTGCCACTGCTGCTCCCACTTTCTGTCACATGACTACGCTCGTTGGTGGTGGTAATCATGGTGGTGTTGGGGTGGAAAGGAGGGTAGTCATAGGGGTTGTGGTGATTGTAGGGGCAAGAGTTGTACTGGGAATGGTTGTGGTACTTCTATAAATCGATCAAAGATAGCTTCTGTTCCTCAATCTCAAACATCTTCTCACTACGCTTCTTTCATAAACACCCACCACAACAACACCCAGGCAAGCTCACCAACCCTTCCTTCTCCTTCTCCGGCCTGCCCTTCAAGTCTTCAGGCAGTCAAAACTCCCTCAACTCCTTTGCCGACAATGAGGGCAGACTGCATCTCAGAATCTGCTCCGAGTGTCGGTCAGTGGTTTGGAGCAGAGGTTGATGAAGCTGGTCGCTTCAAGTGGAAACATTACTTGGTTTTGAACATAATTTTTATGGTGATGATGATGATGATGATGATGATGATGATGATGATGATGATGATGATGACAATGATGCTGGCAGGTTCTTGTTGGAAAGGCGAGAGGAGCAGCTGGAGAGCAGGAGCAACAAGCGCCCTCTGGTGCTCCTCTACGAAGTTGCCACTCTTGACCTCTTGCATCACCATTACTCCCTTGCCATCTCACTATTATTTGTCATCATTTTATTACCATCTGATCATTACATCATCATCTGATCATTACATCATCATATGAATATTATTCTATCATCCGACTGGTTATCTATTATCATTGCATGATCTTTTGTTATTATTCTTCTATTTTTTCTTTTTTTGTTTATTTTGTTCGAATCTTTTGGTGCCGCTTTTTTGCTTTTCCAATCTATCATCAATTATAGGTCACCAATCAACATTTTTGTTAATATTATTATTTTCTTAATTCACTGATCACTTATATTATGTTTTTTTTTATTCCAAGCTTTTATTTTTTCATAATTTTCCCATGCCTGTTAGTATAAATAACTTTCCCAATACTGTTCATAATTATTTTAACTTTTTTTCTCCTCCCTCACACCCTTCCCGCACCCACGCACCACCCAGAGCTTGAGAGGTTACATGGACGAGGCAGATCAACTCATTCCTGTCTACTGCAAGATGACTGAGTCACTGAGGTGAAAAAGTGTGTATGTGTGTGTGTGTGTGTGCGTGCGTGCGTGCGTGCGTGCGTGCGTGCGTGCGTGCGTGCGTGCGTGCGTGCGTGCGTGCGTGCGTGCGTGCGTGTGTGCGTGTATGAACAGTTCAGTGATTGGATGCATTTTCTCATTAGCTCATTTCCACAACACCACATCACACAACCACCCAGTGAAGGCCAGAGTGCTTATTCTTTATCCGAGGCAACAGAGATGAGAAACCAGCTGATGAAGTTGTGCCAGTGCATCGCCGCCTACGTGTGAGAGGCTCGATCATGCTTCTCAATGACTAATTGACTATTTAATCATTCAATTTATTAATTGAACTTTTCCCATTAATTAATTTATTATTAATTGAAACCTTTTCCAATTAATTAATTTTTTCATTTTTATTTTGCCTCATTTCAAGCAGCTTCGGTCTTTTAACCATCAGACGCCTCAAAGATGTTGCTGTACGATTGTCATTGATTTTTTTGTTGCTTTTTTTTCAGGGCTTAAATAGAATTGTATATTTTTCAAATTATTTTTGATATTTTACTAATTTGGTTAATTTTGGTTTTTATTTCCTATCTGAGTTACCATTTGTATCAATCTTCAGGTCAAAGCCTTCACATCAAACAACGACCATCACCGCCATCAAACAACACTAACTTCACCAAACAACAACCACCACCACCAAACTACAACCACCACACACAGCAAGACCCTGGCACAAGAAAAGAGTGACGGGGAGGGAAAGCTACGGAGTATGTTGAGTCAGCAGGTGGGTTTGTACGTGCAGGAGAAGCTGGTGTCGTTGCCAAGGTTGCCATCTGAGGTTGAGATGGTGGGAATGAGGGAGAAGCGGAGGAGAGAGGCTGAGGAGAGGATAGCGGAAGAGAGAAGGGTGGAAGAAGTGTGGAGAGACAAGTACGAAGGAAAGATGAAGAATCTGGAGAGTGGTGGCAGTAGTGGCAAAGAAACATACGGCCACCTGGCGAATGACTCATCATCCGATAATTTGTCCTCTTTTTCCAACAGGTTTTTATTGTTTCCGCCCATTAAAAAATTGTTAAAACAATTTTTAATCACTTCAATGGTGCTCCATGCACACACACACACACACACACACACACACACACACACACACACACACACACACACACACACACACGCACACATACACGCACACATACACACACACACACACACACACACACACACACACACACACACACACACACACACACACACACACACACACACTTACAGATCCACAGCGCCTGAAGGCTGGCTTCCCACAAGCAGCACCAACACCAATCCGTTTGAAGACGATTCCAGCGACCATCCCCTGCTGCAGCAAATCAGTAACATCAAGCGCTACATCACTCAAGCCAGGAAGGAACAGAGGTGGGATGAGCTGGCAATGTTGCAACAAAACCTTTCTCAGCTGCAGGAGGAATACAACAACAACCATCTCAACAACCACTTCAACAACAATCACAATGACAATAACCACCACCACTACAACAACACTAATAACAATAGGAGCCACACAAAGAACACTTAATTCCTTCAAGCCCATACGTCCTTCTCGACCATTTTAATCTTTTAATCGCTCTTAGGATCGATCGTTCATCAGGCCTACACCAAATTGTTTTGAAATCTTAATTTTACCAATACTGTAAATTTATTCTTGTTAATTTATAATCAAAGAAAATGGAATTTGAATTAAAACAACTTGTGAATATGTTTATTTATTCGTTTATTTGTTTTATTTTTCTACCTTTTCTTGTTCCAGGAAACTAGTTATTAGCTTGATTTCCAGTATTACGCTAAACCTCATCCTATTCCCTTTGCATTCAATACATCAAAAATCTGTCTTGTCATTTTCTGTTCCGACTCAAGTAAATTTTCAAACGACTTAACTCGTAAAATTAAAAAAAAGAATTTAAATATTTATTTAAATACTTATCTGTTGCATCTAACTTCTGTTCTTTCGGTGAACCATAGGGGTTCATAGTGCTATTTTGCATTACCATTGACTACCTACAACAAACATTTTTTTGTCTAGTTTTTATTAAAGCAACTCTAGACAAACGCTAAAAATGGCACAGAACATGGTGAACAAACAAAATAAGAAAAAAAATTGAAATCAGCAATAACTGAATGTCATAAGAACTGTCAATTGCCTGTTGCAAAAAATGACTAGAATTAAATCTACGAATCTCAAAAATTTAGAATCGAATCTTAGTTTATATTAAATGACTATTGGAAAATGTTTTATCGAATTAGCCAAAACTGAAATGTTAAAAGGTTCAAAAAATTCAAGAGTAGAATCGTCTATTAAATCAAATTAATGAATCTTAAAAGTTGACAATTGAATTCTATCTTCAAACCACATAATATAACTATTGGAGAGTTATTTCAGGTTATTTTCTCTTTTCTTCTATTTTCTTTCTCAATGAGTAAGTTGGCAAACGGTATTTATGTAGGCATTGGTTGGCGATTTCACTGCAATGCCTGTATTTCAAAAGAGAATATGGCAGATCCGACAATTTAAAAAAATCTTTTCAAAATTTTCACAATCAATAAAAACTATAACTCCTAGATAAAATATTTTTTTATAAATAAAAGTTGAACCTTTAAAGTTTAAATAGTTAATAAAAATAGTTTAAATGAAGTAAATTAGAGTAACGCTATACACGCTTTTGCGCAACCGGAAACACAAAAACACTTTTTTTTCTTATCTTCTATTTTCCTTTTCAGCCATTTCTTATACTCACAACGAAGTCTATTTGGATACCACAATTCCTTGCAATGCTTTCAACACTCGCTCACTTTCTTGTTTTTTAAGTTGCAAAGGGTGTTCTTGTAGGTTGACGATTTTACTTCATTTTCTTTTTCCTTCCCAGCCATTTCTCATATTCACAAGTGAGACTGTGTGGATACCACAATTCTGTGCAATGCCTTTCAACACTTATTTACTTTCTTGTTGAGTGAGTTGGCAAACGGTATTTATGTAGGCGTTGGTTGACGATTTCACTGCAATGTCTGTAAACATCACTACACTTCCAGTAAATGAAAAAGAAACTTATAAAAAAACATAATTTTTAGCTAATTAATATTAAAAATACACACACGCAAGGCTTTTATTTCATAATTTTATTGGCATTATTCTTATAATGCCTCTTTCATTATCGTTTAATCTTCTCAATGGGCGCCGTGTTGACAACTAGACGGGTTTTATTGCCTTCAAAAATGAGAGAAATTAAGTAAATCAATCCAATGTTATTTTATTCGATCGATTCAATATCGCTTTTGAAATATTTTTTTAGTCCGTAAAATGACTAATTATTTTTTAAGTAGAAATTACTTCAAAGCCAAAGAAAGTTATCTAAAAAATAAGGGGATTTTCAATTGCCTCGAGATCACCCAAAAATATTGAAATAACAATGCTGACGAAGGTATCAAATGAAGTAAATGAGAAGTGAAAGGCATTTCAAAAATCGCAGATTTTAATCACTGTAATTCCCTTACAATAGACTCGGTATGAAAACAGTCAACGCTGATATATCTTGTGAATTTAAAATGAAATACTCAAAGCACCATAAAGATCGCTGGATAATGAAGCGACGCTGGAGGAAAACTTGGCTACTGTGCAGCTTGCAAGGATAAAATGAACGATTAAATGAAAATAAGTAGAAATTGAAATCAAGTTTGGAATGGTTTCGAGTGCACCCAGTTGGAAACCAGTGTGTGAGTGCTTCTTGGAAGGGCGGACTTTGACGAGGCGCCCTGGGAGACACCTCAGACACCCGTGCCTATCGTGCTTCTAGTCCACACTCCTTGCCACTTTTGAAACAGAGCGCCCCACTTGTTCACTCATTTTGAGACTCAAGTGGAGTTAAGTTAAAAATTTTATTTATTTTTGTGTTTTTTTTTCGTTATTTATATTCAACTCATAAATCGTGAGCTATTTGAAACTTTTTTTTTGTTGAATTTATCATAGTAATTATCTTTACACTCTAT
>OX387248.1:8994366-8996866 GCA_947562095.1 Branchellion lobata | reverse complement strand
GTGCCTTTGTGAGCATTGTTCTTTTTCTTATTGCAAATGTTTCTGTCACATCAAATGCTGCTCTCGACTCGGACGAACAACACCGTTAACACTCGGATCCTCCAACAGCCTTCCACCACCTAAAATGCTTTGCTACACACACACGCACCTTGACTTCAAAGGTTCTATATTGGTATGAGGTTCTTTTTGAAGTTGTGGATGTGCGTATGTGCTCGTGTGTGTGTCAGTGTGGTTGCTTGTGAGCGCTTGTCCTTGTGTGTGTTTAAGATGAAAAGTTGACAAATTTTTTTACAAATAAAAGAGATGAATTGTATTGTGTGCATCGCCGTGTTTTCTATTGAAATAACTGCAAGCACAAAAGGTGTATTGTTTAATTACAGCATGCTTAAATACACAAGATAACAAGGTTATAAGGAGCTCAGTCACAAGCATTGAAGCCTTTGTGATGAAACAATTAACACTCCACCACACACTGCTTCCAACCTATATAAACACACGTCTATTAACTCGCAATATTATGCTCTCTTGCGATACCCTAACGGCTTTATTGTTGTTTTTGTTATTATTATCATTGTGATCATCGATAATAGTCAATTGTTGTTTTATGCGAGGATTTAAACGATTTCTTTTATGACTTTTCTTTATAGCTCGCTCAGGCCTTCATTGGTGTTTCAGGCATTGTTACGCTGGCAATTTCTCGAGCGGTTTTGTGCGCCTGACGTCAGGTTACCTTGTTTACTCAATCACTCAAGCCCACTGTTTTATGGCTGCTTGAAGGAACCGATAAATTCGTAATAAGAACTCAATTACCACTGACAGCGAGAGAAAATCACTGAATGTGCTTTGTGAAAGGAACAACAGAGGCTACCAAGCATGAAATGCAGTAAATTTACGTTTTAATGAACACATCACAGCACCACAGTTGACTCCATCGACGCATCTTCAAGAATTTACCTAATGTAGCCATTAACACCTCTCTTGCTAGGTGGAAAAGTGTCGGTCAATGGAAGAATGTACATTAAAAAAAAATAATATTATTAATTATTATTATTATTATAATTATAATAAAAACAATCTAAAATAAAAAATATATAAATAATAACATAAAAATGTCAAATAATTTCTTCATATATAGTTTTTGTTTTCAAAGAAAATTTAAAGTTAAAAATGAATAAAGACAAAAAAAACCATAAAAATGGTAAACAATCTATTGAAAAACTTTATTCTTTTAAAAGCACAAAAAACTAATAAAAAATAAAAAAATAAAACACGCTTTAACCATTGAATTGATCAACCTTTTGGTCACAATTGAACGAAGCTTGTCGAACAGGCATTCTGGCTTCTCAACTTAATTGAACTTATTTCATTTAAAACTTAAAACTTCATATTCCCACGATAGATGGCCAAGTGGCGTCAACCTAAACATTAAAAAAGATTTTTCTTCTACTTGAGTATATCTAATCAAGTATTCGAGTTACCTCACACTGCTCGTAAGGAATCAACGTATTGTTTTGGGGACATCTTAATGAGAACACTTGGTGAAGAGGCAAATAAATAATAATTTAGCTTTGCTGGGCTCATGTTGTTAGCGGTTTGTATAGGAATGTAATGAAAAGTTAAAATTTTGTTCACTGTTTTGTACAACACAAACACTCACTCACTCCCACTAGAACACAGGCAAACACTCACTGCTGAACAATTACCCTTCAGTGACTCACTCTTCTCAGTTCATATCTACTCACTGCCACTCACCACATCCACTCCCACCCTTTCCTTCACCTTTAACACCACCCACAGCTTATTCCTCCACTACTTCTATCTTACGAATCAACCACTAAACATATGCCAACATACCAACACAATCACAACAAAAATCCGCCACAACAACCTACCACCAACTCCACCAAACAACTTCTTAATACCACTGCACGCCAAACACAAACACAATGCCACCAACCACAAAAAAGCATACTTCACAATACGGTACACTACAACAACATACCACAGCACGCCACCACCACCGCCACCACCACCACCACCGCCACCGCCACACCCAACAACCACCTCATTCGGCTATCGCATTATTCAAGTTGCATGTGTCATTTGAAGATCGCTGCGAACAATCAAATGTTGTGCAATCAAAAAAACATTACTTCCATTGCACCCCTACTTGAACAAAAAAATATATACCTAAAAATTTATACTCACTTCTTCAAAGCTTTTTTGAAAAACTTGAAAATTGATTTTTACGGGAATGTTGTTAAATATTTTTTGAAAAGGTTTTGAACATTATTTTTAAAGAAATTTTTTGAAGGAATTTTTGATAATTTTTGGAGAATCTTTTTCAAAAACGCACTGAAGGTTTTTTTTGAAAGAAAGTAACAAGTGTTTCACGTGTCTGGACGTTAGAGGTTTTAACTTCATTTTTCTGCTTCTGTGAATTCAAAAATAAAATCAATTTTAATCTGAATTCATAAAAAAAAAACATTTCAGATAAAAA
>OX387248.1:8979366-8989366 GCA_947562095.1 Branchellion lobata | reverse complement strand
TCGCAGAAAAACCAAACCACCTGCTCAGACTCCCTCCAGGAATTCATCCTTCAATCTCCCTCCTGGAATGAACGTTCCTAACCAGCCCTCAACCATGCTACAGTTCGATAACAATTACTACAACAACGGTTACCCTTCTCAACCACAACAACAACAATCCAGCCAACAACAAGAAATGCAAGCCTCCCAAAACGCATCTCACCACCATCACCAGCAACACCAACAACAGCAGCAGCAACAACAACTCATTTCTCCAAACTCACCACACCATCAAAAACAGCCGACACCGCACCCGATGCAACAGCAAGAATCTTCCCTGCCACTCCTCCAACACCTGCCACCACAACAACAAGCACAATTTCCAATTCCAAACGAGTTTATTCCTTCGAACCTTTCTCCTTTTTACCCCTACAACGGCTACAATTTCACCACATCTTCCAACCCTTACTTCTTTCCTATGAATCCATACTCCCTCAACCACTCCTCTTTCAAGACAGAAGCCAGTCCACTGGGAGTGAGTGGTGCTTCTTCCACAGACTCCAAAGAATCTCCCACTCCTTCTCCAGGTTTGCACGACCACATGCCTTTCAAGTACTCTTCCAATAGAGTGGTAGAGATGGGCAGCTCCAAGATCTCATCAGTCCCCCAACGACCTCTGCCCGGTCAGTATTACACCACTCCCTCTGTCCTCAACCCCAGTTTCCTTTCGCATCTCAACCCTTCTCCTCCCCAAACTTCCCTTCCACCACCCCCTTCTCAACACGGCTACTCTCTCGCCAACATTTGAGTCAGCGCCAACGACAAAGCCTTTGCGGGGCCCATGACTGCCTGCTCGAAGGCATCTTCGTAACGAAAGTCCAGTGAATGTTCATAATATTTTCATTGTGCTTGCACTAACTCATACTAACTGCAACGCTTTGGGAGTGCTTTTGGAGGCGTGGCTGTGAACTTTACCGCTACAACGACGTATACCTTTTCGACGGAAAGTTTTCGAGTAAAACTTGTTATATCTCAAATCTTGCCTTAACAATCACTGCCTGAATTTACCTTGCCAAGTGGACAGTTATTGTCTTTTCAGCAATATGATTTATTTCTTAATAATTCTTAAAGCTTCTTTCGAGCAAGATATTAATAATACTTGCGTCATCAGTCGTCTGATGCTTTTCGACACTCAGACGTTTTATTGGATGAAGTTCGAATCCTATTCTTTATTTTTAACTGTAAGTTATCGAAATTTGCTTAATAATTGTTATAATACGGCAACTGATTTATTTCTTTCGTAATTGTACGATTACGTCACAGACACACAGACGCCATCTTTTGAGGCCTTCCTAACCACCTCAACACTCTATATAACTTACCCATTACACATATTATTAAGCCCTATACACAATTTCATATGAAACATGAAATAATGTTATAATTATTATTTAAAAATAATAATAAAACATAGTTTAATATACGTGCCCTTTGCATTGTCTTGCCTCGATCAAGCATAATAATCCACTGCCTTTGAGAATATGCCTGCGTAAATTCTCTTTTTCGATACCCTCAAACGTACCTTACGAAAACGTCGACATATTTTGAAACGTTGAAATTTAATTTAAATTGTTAAAAATAAACAGCTTCATAATTACAAGAAAACTCCCTCTTGTTTCGCGTATTTTCAATAAAGGAAATTGTTTAATAAATTAATTGGTGACGTGAACAGAAGCAATGAAACAACTCAAGAACGAGCGAATCCTCGATGAAATGAGTGAGAAAACAAAAATAGAGTTGGGAAATTTTAAAAAATGCAACAAATAAGATTGAATTAACACACACGCACGCACGCACACACACACACACACACACACACACACACACACACACACACACACACACACACACACACACACACACACACACACACACACACACACACACACACACACACACACACACACACACACACACACACACACACACACACACACACACACACACACACACACACACACACACACACACACACACACACACACACACACACAAACACACACACACACACAAACAAGAATGCTAGAAACTAAAATTTTGAAACCTTCGTGATTAATGTAACTCAAAAAAATAATTCAAAAGACAAGAGACGATTAAGTTCATTTCAATTTTGGTCCGACATCGCAAAAAACCCCTCACAACAAACGGGTCTGTAACTTTTGGAAGAAATTCCGATGGTTTAATTGAAGAGAGAATGAACTTTAGTGGATAAGTGGCGAGTAAACGGGGACAGGTTGTGTTGATTACCGCTGTAAGCCAGGGTAAAGTGTTCACCAAATGAGCATTGTGTTGTGATTGATGTGTGGGTCTTCAAGCCGTTGCTAGGACGACAGCCGAGGTAAATAATGACCATTTTGAAATTATGAAGGTTAACAATTTTAAATATTTACTTTAATGAGACAGCTTTTACTCTTTATTGTCACAATGGCAGCAACAGCAGTAAGGGGAGAAGTAGTTTTAGTACAACTAGTATAAGTGACAGTAATAGCAGTAGGAATATTAGTAATAATTTCAATGGTATAAGAAATACTACTACAACTAGTAAGAATAGTATAGTAGTAGTAGTAGTAGTAGTAGTAGTAGTAGTAGTAGTAGTAGTAGTAGTAGTAGTAGTAGTAGTAGTAGTAGTAGTAGTAGTAGTAGTAGTAGTAGTAGTAGTAGTAGTAGTAGTAGTAGTAGTAGTAGTAGTAATAGTAAACATAATAAAAGCATTAGTAGTCAGTGATAGTAGCAGAAATGATTCATTCGGTCAGAGGGGGTTTATTTCACTCATAATGGCTGATGGTGTAAATAAAAAAATATCAACAACAAAGTGTAAGGGACCATGAGGAGGTTTGAGAAGGAATACAACAACATGACATCACCTACATTCATTCCTAAGCAACCCACAGCTATAGCAACTGAGTGATGAATTTGAGATTGAGCGATGAATAATTTTAATGAGAAAAATCAATAAAAAATTAACCTTACCGATCAAGTCAAAAGAAAATACACACTTTTAATAATTAAAGGAAATTGGGAGAATTAATTAATCATGAATATTAATATGGAAGGAATTAATTATAATCAGGTTATGTTAATTAAGTAGTTAGCAGATGAGGGGGCTGGTGTGAACCAAGCAGTGTAATAAGGCACCAAAACTACATTCACTGCCGGATTTGTGTGTGTGTGACGTCACGAAAGCATAATATAAACAATAATAAATATAATGGATAAAAAATGATGAAAACTTTTAAAAAAATCTAATTGCTAGCGAAAAGAAATCACAAAATATTGTCGTTTATACACCACAATTGCAAAATTCACTAGAATACGGTATGCTGTTGCATCAGTGATAACTATGATACAAAATAGGTATAATAATAAAAATGATAATGATAGTAATACTACTACTACTACTACTACTACTACTACTAATAATAATAATAATAATATGATAAAAAAATAAAATAACATAACAATAATGAAATATAAATAATAATAACAATAAAAATCATTATCATCATCAAAATAATAATAATAATAATTGGCAAAAGACTCCCAATGAAAGTCAGAAGAAAGGGAAGGGTGAGAAAGCTGATGATGTGAAGATGTGATGACGTCAATGGCGATGGCGAGCGGACGGAAGTGGCAGCAAGAAACGGCGTGAAAGGTGGAGATAATCATACAACCCTCGTCAAATACGTGTATCTATATAGCATTGGGACAAATAAAGGTGAATATGAATATAAATATTATGAGCTTGATGGAATCAGATAGTGAGAGTTCGTATGGGTGTTCAGCTGTGACGGAAGTGGGCGTGATGCCGTTGTAGACTGTGAAATTGTTTTAAGATCTTCGATTTTCCATTTAGCCATTGAAAGGCTTTCCCCGAACCCGGAAAAACCACTGAATTGTGATGTGAGAATGCAGGAGGGGGAGTAAGAAGGAAGACTTTGTAGAAATATAATGAAAAACGTGGTGGAAAAAACTTTTTAAAATGAAATTCAAAGTACAACAAGTTTGATTTATTGTTCAAAGGTCTATGCGAAGGATATATGGTGGTGTGGTGTGCCAGACAGACACGTGAGTGGTTGTCTTGAAGAGATCGGGATGAGCAGCTCTGATGTTGCACTAGAGATGCTACTTTGTCGTTCTAAACCCTGCAAGTTGACAAACTACAGCGGCAGCAGCAGTGGCAGTGGCGATTCACAACTGCGGCCACAACCACAACCGCCACGTGTAGAGTGTTCGAGTAAATGGGCGCATAGACACACCTAGTCAAAATAAATACTAAGTCGAATGAAAACACAAGAAAATATTTCACAGCAAAAAGAACTAAAAAAAATAATTAAAAAAAAAAGACAAAATAATTTGAAAACAACAGTTGAAAGGTAAGTCTTCGACGTCAGTGACATGAAAATACAAAGATACAAAAGCAACAAGCAACACTCTTTCGCACACTTTTTCCTCGTGGATGGGCGAGTTTAGCGGTCTTTCAAAACAAAGAATAACAACAACCTGGTTCCAAATGTATAGCGATGAGACGAACGAACATTGCATCGAATGGAAGGGGTGGAGAAGATGAGAGAAAAGGGTAATGTTGAGCGATGGTGGGGATGGGTGGACACTTTACATAACTTGAGAGCTTTATAACGATTGCACGAGGCGTATGAGAATATAACATGAAGTTACATTAGGACAGTACAATGCAGAGATGGAAGGGCAAGTGACGATGAGAGACAAGGATGAATGAAATGGTGTATAAAGGAGCAAAGCATAAGTGTCCAGAGAGATAAATGCAAATTGAAAGTGAAACAAGGGAATAAGTTAGCAGAGCTTGCATGGGAAGCAACTAGCATTGAAGCCTCTCTCAGTAGTTGTGGAAGCAGTTGGATAAGTTTTGGTTGTTGAAGAGGCGGTAATAAAAAGATAACATTTAAAGAAAATGTTTTTATATTTATTTATTGTTACAAAGATAGCAACAAACATAATAGTGACAGCAACAACAGTAGTGGCGAACAGAGCAGTAACAAGGTAGCAACAGCACTTCAACCAGCTTTAACGACCACCTCACCAGTTCCAACAAACAACAACTCCATACAACAACAGGCAGTAACAGTAGTGACATGAGTAACAGGCAGTAACAGATAACAACAGGCAGCATCAGCAGCAGTTAAGATCATTCTCAGATTCAAGAAGACGACGAGATGTGTTGGAATTTTGGGCACAGAGATGCGAGGGCGTTGATGGTGGTTGCTATGGAGACGATGTTGAAGTCTTCAAGCACACAGGAGGGATGGCAGATGTGGCTCTGTGTGGTTGCAGTGGTGGAGTGTGACTTTCTTTAAACTAAATTAATAATAAAACTTCTTTGTAAAACTTTAAAGCGACAATGTTTTAAATTGTGTGAACGCTTCAATTAAAACAACATCCTCTGTATAACAAAAACAATATCATAGCAACAATAAAAAAACGAAAACAAAACCACCAACAACAAGCACAAAAAAACACATAAGTTCGAACAACAACAACAACAAAAACAACAACAATAACAATAACAATAACAACAACACCTGTTCAAGGCCCACTTTGCGACACGCAAGAACGAAGTTGTCAACATTTTTTTTAATTTTCGCAGGCGACAGGATGGGCTGTGGTGGCATGTGTGTTGACTGCTACAACAGTCTTATATAATTCTTATATTAAATAAATTTAAATAATATTTATATATTTTAATAACATGTGCGTTAATGCAATAGTGACGGTGTCTATCATGAAACACGTGACAGGGATTTTTGTAGTGTTTTTCATAATATGATTTATATATTATGAAGAAAGAAAAATTATGAAGAAAGAACAAAGGAAACAGATATAAAAATGAAAAGTAGCACACATACACAAACACAGTCACAGACACAACCACACAGTCACAGTCACAGACACACATGAAGACACACAGACACGTACAGCGGAGGGAGAAGAGATGTGGATGGAGGGAACAGCCCTAGGCTTGACCATGTTGGCCAGCTGGCACAGAAGCACCCCGTCCCTCAAACAAGCCACTAAGGTCTCAGTGCTGTCGAGGGACGACTTGGTGAGAGCCTCTAGGGTCTATGTGGTGGTGGCAAGAGGTGTGATAGTGGCAGAAGGCGTGGTGGTGGCAAGAGGTGTGATGTAGGCAGAAGGCGTGGTGGTGGCAGAAGGTGTGGTGGTGGGAAGAGGTGTGATGGTGGCAGGATGTGTGGTGGTGGCAGGAGGTGTGGTGGTGTCAGAAGGTGTGGTGGTGGCAGGAGGTGTGGTGGTGGCAGGAGGTGTGGTGGTGGAAAGAAGTGTAGTGGTTGAAAAAAAGAAGTGATGAAGAGATAGAAAAAAGTGATGAATGAATGGAAGGTGATGGAGATGGGGAGAAAAATGACGGTGACATGGTGAAAACAAGATAAAAAAAATCCAAAAAACCTTCTCAAGAAAAACGCCGCTTAAAGAATACATTCAAAAATAGCATTAATTACATTTCATTGTAAAACTGCATTGCATTGTACAACTGCATTGCATTGTAAAACTGCATTTCATTGTAAAACTGCATCGCATTGTACAACTGCATTGCATTGTATAACTGCATTGCATTGAACGAAGTGCGTAGCTTTTTCACCTTCCTCATCTTCTCCACCCGCTGCAAATCCTTCTCACTCAAGTGAGTCTTGCTGCCTCCGATGCTGTTGTGGCTGCTGTGATCCTGGCTGTCAGTGCTTTGTCGGCGTGGCTGGAGGTGGTAGAAGTGATGCGTGAAACGGAAAGCTAGAAAAGCATGAATTGAAAATTATTTTTAAACATTAATTTTTATTGAACTATAAACTGAAGATTTGAAAAAAAAATAATAGTAAAAATATGAGAAAAAAAATTGAAATGTCGTAACGAAAATAGAAGCAGAAATATAAAAATGATTGAAAATATACGAACTAATTAAAAATCAATAAAAATATAAAATATATATAAAAATATTAAAAAATGAAAATAAAAATTGCTACTTCAACCACCGCCACGAACATCTGATTTTGAGTCCTTATTGCCGGAGAGGCCGTTTGAAGAGAGGTTGGCAGACTTTCTGAAGAGTGGAGGAACTTTGATGTTGGAGAGCTTCGACTTGGACTTGAGCTGAGATGGGTGTTGTGTAACTGGAAACTGTTGTTATGACGTGGTTGCCACGGAGATGGAAAGTTATGGCATCGATTGTTGGAACGTGAAAAAATTGATGAATGCGAATAGAAATGTTTGATTGAACATGGAACGAAAGGAAGATGAAGAAGAAATTAAAGAAATTTTGAACATGAAATGAAAAGGTTTAATGAATATTAAATGAAATAAGACTTGGAAATTCGAAATAAATGGGAGGACTTATACTCAACCGAGGTGTTGTCGGGAGTCGTAGTGGTGGTGGACCTGGGCAGGGTGTTGCTGGAGCGAACCCTTGCATGGGTGGTGGTGTGCTTGACTGCCTGGCTGCTTGCATGGCTAGTGGTGTGCTTGACCGGTTGGTTGGTAGAGTGGATGGTTGAATTGTTGGTAGAGTGGTTGGTGGGTTGTCGACTGGACGTCTTTGTAAGTTTTTGACTGTTGATAGATGTTGCCTTGCTGTGGTTGGTCTTGTTGCTACCCAAACTACTATTACTCAAATTACTTATGTTACTGTTACTAAGATTACTGTTGTTGCTAATGTTGCTATTGCTGTTACTAATACTGTCTGTGTTTTCCTTGTTGTTGTTGTTGCTGTTGTTGAGAGAGGTTGGAGAGGAGGGAGAAAGGAGGGATGAAGAAGAGGAGATGGACGCAGACGATATGGCACTGTCGCCTAGGTCACTGAAGAATAATAATAATAATGAAAATAATAATGATAAAAATAATAATAATCATATAAAAAAAAAATAAATAATAATTAAAATAAAATAATAATGAAACGAATATTGCTATAAATATGAATATTACTGAAGTAGAGCTTCAGACCCCTATAATAACAAAAACAAAAATAAAAAATACATAAGAAAAAAATAAATTGGAAATAATATTTTATTTTAAATGGAAGGAAATGAAAAATGGCCCCAATGCAGGCACGGTTGAAGAGGCATTTGGATGGAGAGTGCGATCTAATACGTTAGCGAAGCCACCGCAAAGGCTCACCTATTGTTTTTGCTGCTCTGCTTGTTGCAGCTACTGCTGCTACTGCTGTTACTCATCTGGTGTTTAGCAATAATGACAGTAGCAATCTTATCTTGAGTACTACTAGTATTTTTACTGTTCGTAACAGAATTACTTCGGCTTTCGTCCTCAATCGCTCTTTCCTTATCTACATCGCCTTTAAAGTTGTTTTTCTTATCATTATTATGATTGATATTACTACAATTATCATCGTTATTATTATTATTATTATTGTTGTTGTCGTTATTGTTATTATTATTATTGTTGTTGTTGTGGTTGTGGAAGATAGAGTGTTCGAGAATGATGCGGTTTTTCTCGTTGACAGACCGAGCAGCTCCCAACTTCAGTTTCAGCTGCTCCACTCGCCTGCGCTTCTCCTCGTACTCCGCCTTCTGCCGCTGTAATTCCTGAGGGTGCAGTGGCTAGGAAGGTTAAAGGTGTATTTGGAGTGTAGTTTGATGGGGTTTGTTGGTGTGTGGTTAGTCCGTGGTGTATATATATATATATATATATATATATATATATATATATATGTGTGTGTGTGTGTGTGTGCGTGCGTTAGGGATTAATGAATCTAGCGATTTAATATTCTGTTTTATTTGCATACGTCAATCATTAATCAAAATTACTCATTACTCAAGATTGATCACATTTCCGTGTACCTTGGACAATTCTCAGTAAAAAACGGTTACTCGTGGTCTCAAAAATAAACATTAGTAAGAAGCTTTCATGCATCGAAGTTGACTAACAAAAATAATGTTTAATAATATAATATAATGTAATATAACTATTATTATTGTTACTACTACTACTACTACTGCTGCTGCTGCTACTACTACTACTACTACTACTACTACTACTACTACTACTACTACTACTACTACTACTACTACTACTACTACTACTACTACTACTACTACTACTACTACTACTACTACTACTACTACTACTACTACTACTACTACTACTACTACTACTACTACTACTACTACTACTACTACTACTACTACTACTACTACTACTACTATTACTATTACTACTACTACTACTACTACTACTACTACTACTCCTACTCCTACTACTACTACTACTACTACTACTACTACTATTACTACTACTAATAATAATAATATAAAAGTATAAATAAATGTCACAAAAAAATCAAATTGATGAAGTGCCAAGACTGACCACGCTGATGGCGTCCACAGACAGGGGTCCCACACTCCTGCTGCTGTTGCTCATGCTATTGTTACCGCAAGTAATGCTATTGTAACTATTATTATTTATACTATTATTATTGATATTGTTGAGATTACCGCTGTTATTATTATCACTTTTGTTTCTGAGACTGTCTGATGAGTTGACAAGTGTGTTGTTATTGCTGCTGGTGTGCCCGTTTAGGGTGTCTAAGGTGTGGTTGTTGCTGTTGATGTTGTTTGAACTATTTTTCTGATGATAAATGTGGTTGCATGAAACGCTATAAAAGTCATCGTCGTCGTCGTCGTCATCATCTTCGTATTTGTTGTTGGTGGAGGAGTTGGAGAGTGTGGAGGAGTTGGTGAGGCTGTTGGTTGATCCATGTTCGTTGTATGGGAAGGAGCTGTTGAGGAAAAACTTGGACCTTGCGTCTGTGGTGCTGTAGTTGCTGTTGTTGCCGTTGAAGTGAAAGTTGTTGTCGCAGTTGTTGCTGCTCTTGTTGTAACTGTTATTGACGTAGTTGTTTCCATTGCTGTTGTTTTGTCTGGCGCAAATGCTGGAACTTCGAGAACTCATGTTGGGAGTGTTGAAA
>OX387248.1:8956866-8974366 GCA_947562095.1 Branchellion lobata | reverse complement strand
AGGATCTGGAGACTCATGAGTTGGAAGAGATGAGGCGGAACACACGAGAGCTGGTTGTTACTGATAGGATTTGACGGAGGAGTGACGAATGGGTGGTATAGTAAGTAATGAATAAATAGGTGGTCTAGTGGTAAGCTATTAGTGGATGGGCGGGTGGGGGCGTAATGAGGGAATTGATCGCTGAAAGGATGTTAGCGCAGGTTGAAAAAAAAGTGAGAATGAGCGGCGGTGATGGTTTGATGGTGATGAGCCGATATGCGAAATGTTGGTGATAAGTTTCAAGGATGATGGAACAGAAACACACGCAGTTATCAACTAATTTAGGCATTGAAATAAAACATTGATTAGTGGGAGACGTTGAAATGATGATGAAGCGATCATTCTTTTTAGAAATTGGGTCAAATAGGCAGCTTGTATGAGAAGTGGGTCGAGGTGAACATTGAAACGAAGTGACGTGATTGTATTTTGGAAAGAAAAAACAGCAGTAAAATGTTTGAAAACACCCCAATGATGACGGGTAACAATTGATAACCATCTCATGATCGGGCCATTTATCCTTTTTCATGCATTAAAAAATATATCATTGAAGCCCAAACACGAAAAAATTCAACAACACCACAAAATATTACCCATTCAAACACCCCTATTACGTTTCCATTGCAGCCCACATCTCAGTGCAATCAGCAAAATAATACGCCACCATCACAATCATTATAAACACACATACCTATGACCAAAGACCTATTAATCCCACTCACCACTACTAACACACCATGATCTACACATTGACACATGCACAAGAGCACCACTAACCCAAGGTCGAGTTCGACGAGAAGTTGCAAAGAAGAGAGGTCGGGAAGGTAGCGGATGAGATTGTGAGACAGGTTCAGCACTTCCAAAGACTCCCATGACAACAGTTCCTCAGGGAGGTCTGTTAGGTGGTTCCAGGAAAGCTCTGTAGTGGTGGGTGATTAGGTGAAGTGTGGAAGTTAGTGCTGAGTAAAACATCATAGAACTTTCTTGTGTGTGGTGAAAAATAAAAGACGTAGGTGGTATGTAATGATTCAGCAAAATGATTGATGAGTGGGCGTGTTGCTACAATACTTGGGCACTTAAATCCACACCCAAAAGAACACAAATAACTGGGTAGTTGCTTTACAAGCAAGTGAGTTGTTTGGAGGGATTGATTGTGTAAACATGTTTCAAAGTCTGTGTAGATGCAGAAAATAAAGTTCAAACATGCTAGCACATTGAAATACCATCAAACATCTTGCCTGCTTTAATTTATTGTACCTCACTTAATCAATATTGACCTCTACTTCTTGTCTTCTCAATGTTTATATTATTATTGTTGGCATTGAGTTTATTTTTGTAGGCTTGGTGTTGACAAGTTTCAGACTGATTGGTTGCCTTATCACCTGATAAGCCTCAGCTTGCAGTCCACTCACATGTAATCATCTCCTTAATAGCAGTCTTATTGTCTTTTAATTCATGTTGTTTATCCATTCACTCTTTTAATGCATTACTGCAATGACTTCAGTCTTAATGAGCTATGAAAAAGTACACATTGTGAGAAGAGAACAAGTGAAAATAATGGTCATAGAGAAAGAAAACATCATTTTGACAATTTAATGATTTGAAAGTTGAAGGAAATTTTTGATCCAAGAAACGTCTTCATATGCATTAATTGAGAAGTATTTGGAAATTCAGTTAAATAAATTCTCCTTCCCCCTCCCTCATGGACCCATCTGTTTGCAATTAATCGCCTACATGTGGTTCTGCTTGTGGTTTCAACTCCATGAACACTTAATTATTGCTGCAATCATATACATCTTGTTTTCTAATTAGTTATGTGTATTGGAAATGTCACTTTCTGTGGTTGTTACTTTGAATACCTTATTATTCTTATTTGTTACTACAGAATATTATCGTTGTGTTCATGTTTTTTTTTTGAAATTTTTATTAATATATAATTGGAGGGTGTAGAGATTAAACAGGAGGAAGTGGGGAGGCAAATTAAATGATATGAGGGCAGTCTGCTGATTATGATGGTATCATTTTATTCTATTTAAAATTTCATTATATCTCAGTTTATTAAAAAAGTGAATGTTTTAAAATTAAATCTTACAAACCACAATGTACGAAAAAGAAGCTTTTGTAGTTGTTTTATTTTTTTTTAAGTTGAAAACATTAAAAAAAATAGCTAAAAATTAATAAAACTATGCAATTAGGTACCTTTGACGTTAAAAATAACTACAAAAATTAAAATAAGAATTGATATTCAAGAATATATTCCTGAATGTCGAAGGAAATGAAAAAAACGCCAAAAGGTTTTACGATATAGTTACTTATTGCAAAGCATACCAGCAGTGTGCAGGTCTATGAGGTTGTATCTGGACAGATTTACCGGTAGGTTCTTAAGTTTACGTCCGGTAAGCAAAAGTTCTCCTGTAGATTCACTTTCGTGAAAAACTTTGTCAATGATCCGTGGTACAATAACAGGATTCGAAGATTCAAACATTTTAAATTTAAATGATTATTCTTTTAAATTTTCACAGAAGATCCAAGACATTATTAGAAGGGCCCGTCCACAACCTAATATCAATTGCGAAACGGAAGTTGAATCTGGTTCACTTTTGTTCGTAAAACGAAAGTATTGTGTAGTGCTTCATTTGTATAACTTTTTAAAAGTAACTTTCTAATTGTTAAACTAACAGGAACTGAAATAAAATATTTTAATAAAATCATTTATTAATTTTTTCAAAATTTTTTTGAAAAATTTATGGATTAAGTAGCCAGTTGTAGATTTTGTATTTTAATAAAACAATAGCAAACATTCATATAATTTCGCTTAGTTTCAATTGAGCATTATTCAGCAACACGTTGTTGCAAGCTTGAATTTAAATGTCAGTAAAACTCAAGTCACTCGATCGATTCATTTATTCATTTCATTCCTTGCACACTCCCGTTAAATCGATGTTGCATACTTGACGTAACAAAATGTACAGAAACTTGAAACATTGGTCTGTAAAATGTAGAAGATATCTTGGTTTGTACAGTAAATATCGAAATTTTAAATAGATCAAGAATGGTGAACGTTTCAATGCATTAATCAAGTGTAAAATCCTCAAAATGCATAAAAAGACTTAAAAATCGTTGAACCAATATACAAAATTTCATAGGTATAATTAACGATCAAAATTTACAAATAAAACAAAATCGAAAACTTTAAAAGCACGCTAGAAACTTTCGAATTTGAAAAAACCTCGGCCATCTACCGCAAAGCGAAAATGAATTTGTAATACTCACTCAGCACAATGAAGATGAGGCTTTCATTACGAATAAGCATGAAGTGGAACTATCAACTTCAAAAATAGATCAATATAATAGATGAGAATGCCTGTTAAAATAAAATTAATTCTGAATGAAGAGGGAGCGTATACGCAGTAGCCACTACAAATATCTGTTTGAATAGTTTGAAAGCCTAGTAAGACACTCCATCTTGCAATGCAGTTGAAAAGATTAATATCGGATTTCTGGTGGTTAATTGTGTGGAAGAAGTAATTGGATGAGAATAAGATAAATATTTTATAAATACTGGCGAGATAATAGACAAGAAATGCTGGTTTTCGTAGTGGAAAGTCGAAAAGATGCGACAAAATAAAAAGGAAATGTGCATAAGATTCACAAAACGATGAGCACGTTCACACAAGTAGAAATTGAAAATAAAACGATTTGAAAATGTGAAAAGAACTTAACGAAATCTTAAAGAAAACAACAAATTTGATCGAAAGGGTTTAACGAATAAATATCAAACTATAAAATCAACAAAGAGTAAAAAGTGAAAAAGTGGAAAAATTACGCATGGAAAAGTAGCCAATTTTGATGTAGATATCATTAAACACAGTTTGAGTCATTAGCTTACTACGTTTTCGAGCCGTTGGTAACCCTTAACTAATTCCTTATCGTTGCCCCAGACAACAACCTCAATAGTAATCTAACCATTCTTTGCAGTCTGTCTTAAATACACTATAAGTTCGACAAATCACAACACAATAAAACCACACCATACCGTACTACAACACCATCCACATCGAATCACACTCCACCAACAAACCAACCTTATAAAACTTAACACGCCACACCATACCATGCCATACCACCCCAACCTCCCACAACTCCAACGCCATACCCCACAACACCACACCATACCACACCATACCACACCATACCCCTTCACATTGACTGACCCCAACCTCAACACCATTCAACATCACACCACACCACAGCACACCAACACACCACACCACATCACCACCTCACATTATACCACCCCACCACACCACACCAAACCAGCACAAAACACCACAGCATATCAGTACACCACACCATACCCCCCCCCACACCACAACACACCACACCAGCACAGAATACCACAGCATCACATCAGTACTGTTGCAGCAGAGACAAACACTGAGTGGCCTGGTGTTCCCTGGCGTAGAAAGAAGCAGTGTGGTCCTCATGGTCACGCTGCTCTGGATCCGCCCCGTACTGTCGTGGTGAGTGTTCGACCAAGATGATAATAATTATAGAAGTAATAATAAAAAGCAGAAAATAAAATTTAATTTTTAAAAATAATTAAAAATTGAAATAATAATGACAATGATGATGATGATGTCTCAGGTGGTCATGAATAAGTGAACATGTAGTTGGAAATTATGCTAATGAGGTTTTTGAGGAATACGCTAATGAGGTTTTTGAGAAAAACGCTAATGAGGTCGGTGATCATGATAATGAGGTTGGTGGTGAGTATGCTGATGGTGCTGTGAATAATTATACTGGTATTGTTAACCGATATTCTAATGGGTCAATGAGCGAGGAAGTAAGTTTTCAGTCTTTATAGAATAAAAGCCGGTCAGACGCTGAAAATGTTACAGAACATGGAGAAGAATCGAAAAAAAAAGAGTGAAATTAACAAAAAATGACCGACCCAGAGGAGGAGTTGTACGAAAACCACCTTGCCAAAGGCTGCTGCTATGTGCAAGGCCGTCCTGAGAAGTGGTGAAGATGATGGTGATGGTGGTGGTGGTGATGGTGATGGTGGTTGATGGTGGTAAAGATATAGTAAATGAGCTAACAAAACTATGGTAACAGACGTAGTATGAAATAGGACAAAAGATTGGTTGGAGCGAGGATGTAAAAAAAAATAATCAAAAATAAAACAAAAAAAAATTTGAAGCGTCTCTCACCTGGAGTCATTGTTGCTGTAAGGGGTGTTGACATCGGCAGGAGAGCAGTAAGCGAGGATGGTAATGAGGTTGTTGATGTTATTGCACGCCACCGCGTCCATCAGTTGCTGAAAAAAAGTATGGAAGTGGTTGTGGCTGGAAGTTAAGTGAAAATTGATATGAAATGGAGTGGTTTGGAAAAATATTTATTTCAGGATTTTAAATTTAATAAAAATCAATATATTTGGGAAATCGAAAATTATCGCCGTGACAACGGTAATTTACATTCATAAACAGACACCGAAAATCTTATTGAAACCTCCGAACCTTACCAAGCCCCACCAAACCCCACCAAACCCCACCAAACCTCACCAAACCCCACCAAACACCACCAGAAAGCACCAAGCGTCACTAAAACACTACAGCAACAAGCACGAACCCGTTGGATTGGCACGTCTTCGAAGGGCAGTGGAGGCAGGTAGTTCTTCAACTCGTACTTGCTCCGCACCCACTTGTCCTTCTCCTCCCTGTCGACGTTCGAATCCACTCAAGCACACCAATTTGTTATTGCCATTCATGAATGCCGAATCAAGCTTGGAACCACGCAACATGGAATTCAACAATGCATCACACTCACGGTCATTGATCTCAATACAAATATCGGCATCTTTCCATCCAAGAGAATCAATACGATTCATTAATATGCGATAGAAGCATACAAAGCTCAAAGTGGAAAAGGAATGGGTGAAGTGGATACCGTGGGGAGTTTGGCTGAGGCTTCTTGCAGCCCACCGCATTGGCCTCCCACACGCTGTTGCACAAGTGGTTGCCTATTGACATCATCACCTCCACGTAGTTGGGACTGGAGGATGGTGGAATAGTGGTGAAATGGTGATGGAGTATGTCTCAGTGGAGTGGTGGATCAATGGCGTGGTGATGATGCAGTGATGGTACAGTGCTGGTGGAATGGAGGAGTGATTTATTGAGAGAGAAATGCAAGCTGGTAGCGAGTTAAAAAGGTGAGTTCAATGCAGGTTTAATGACTTTGAAACCAAAAAAACTATTTTTTTTTAAATTTCAATTTTTTTGAAAAATAAATACTTATAAAATAATATTTGAAAAAATTGTTTGCTTTGTTTTTTTTTATTTCAAAATTTTTCGTTATTTAAAAAAAAATTGAAAAAAATTTTTTAATTTAATTTTTCAATTTGAGATTTTTTCTCAATTTGGAATTTTATTATTAGAATAAAAAAATGAAAATATTTTTAAAAGTTAAACAAAGAAAGGCAACTTTTTTTAAATAGAGAAAACAAAAATAATCAAGTATTTCTTAAAAAACCGAGAAAAAAATGATTTTATAAAAAAACATAATTTTTTTTTACTTATAAAAAATTTTCTATTGAAAAAAATGATAAAAAAGATCTAAAGAAGCACAAGGGCTCCACCACTCACGGCCAGTCGTCCAGCTCAAGACTTCGAACTCTCGACAGGTGGCTGCCCAGATTTCGATGTACTCCTGAGCACTCAATGCAGATGAGAGCTCCTAGGTTGAGGGTGGCCCATACGGGGTCTGTGTGTTGCGTGTGGTGGGTTGTATTTGGTGTGTGTTTTGTGTGTGTGTGTGTGCGTGCGTGTGTGTGTGTGTGTGTGTGTGTGTGTGTGTGTGTGTGTGTGTGTGTGTGTGTGTGTGTGTGTGTGTGTGTATGTGTGTGTGTGTGTGTGTGTGTGTGTGTGTGTGTGTGTGTGTGTGTGTGTGTGTGTGTGTGTGTGTGTGTGTGTGTGTGTGTGTGTGCGTGTGTGTGTTGTGTGTGTTATGTTGTGGGTCTGTGTGGTTTTTTAGGGGTTGTGTGTTTTGTGTGGTGTTGTTTATTGTGTTGTGGTAGCGTTTAAGAGTGGCGTTTTGTGTTGTGGTGTTATGTGTGTGAAAGTGTACTTAAGTATGGTAAAGCGGTATGTTGTGTGGCAGAGTAAAGTTGTGTGTTATGTTGTGGGATGAAATCTGGTGTTATGTGAGTTTTTGCTGTAATGTTTTAGTAGCTGGTAGTACAGTGGTGTGTGTGGCAGTGTGGTGAAGTGTGTAACTATAACATAGGAATGAAAACAGTCGTCATCATTATAGGCGTCTGAAAAATTGACCAAAAATACGATAAAACAATCCTTTATATCAAATGACGCTAACTACACCAGATTTCAAACACTGAAAAGGCAACATCGAATTACAACACACCAAGCTAAACCATATAGCCCGACACAACATAGCAAACCACACCACACCAACCACACAACACCACGCCACGCCACACCACACCACATTACACCACATTACACCAACCACACAACAACACGCCACGCCACACCACATTACACCACACCACATTACACCACACCACATCACACCACACCACATCACACCACACTAACCAGGATCTCCACAGTCAGCACACAGTTTGTTACCTTCCACCTCTCTCAACGCCTTCACAACCGCCATGTTGCCCAGTCTTGCAGTGGGCTGTTGTGACAGGTGTGTATTTCATCAAATATAAAAAAAGTGAAGATGAATACCCGTTGAATTTATTTAAAACTTCTCTCCACCTCCTCCTCCTCCTCCTCCTCCTCCTCCTCCTCTTCCTCTTCTTCCTAGTCCTATTTTTCCTGCTCTCCCTCCTCCTCTAACTCCTCCTCTTTCTCCTCCTCTAACTCCTCCCCTTCCTCATCATCATCATCACCCTCTTCCTCCCCCTCTTTTTTAATCTTTTCTCAACACACCCACCTGGATTTTGGAGCTACAGTTGTTTTGCAGACATTGCAGAATCTGTTGTTCAATGGCACTCACCCACTCCTCCCTCTCCTGCAGTGATGAATAAGCAACGTCGTCTACACTCGACAAACAAATTGCAAAGATGAGAACAAATTAAATTAACAACACTATTCATATTTTCGCCATCATGATCATGATCATGATCATGATCATCATCATCATCATCATCATCATCATCATCATCATCATCATCATCATCATCATCATCATCATCATCATCATCATCATCATCATCATCATCATCATCATCATCATCATCATCATCATCATCATCATCATCATCATCATCATCATCATCATCATCATCATCATCATCATCATCATCATCATCATCATCATCATCATCATCATCATCATCACCTCAAGGGAGGCAGCCTCGAAGAGGTACTGTTTGTTGTTGAGGCACACCAGAGCAAACTCGAAAGCAGTCTCTGAGCCTGGGTGGTTATTGTTGCTTTTATAATTATGTTCATCACTTTATTATATGAATATTATAATTTTATTAAATTATGTTTCTTTTGAAGTAATGGAGTCAAATATTATTAATAATAAAAAAAACAATAATAAAAAAAATTCAGTTTGTAAAGCGCTAAAGCGAGCAACTGAGGCGTAATAATTAAAATAATGTGAATAATTTTTAAAATAATCATTTTTAAATTTTATATTAGAGACCATCGGAGGAGGAGGGATCAATGCTCCTGCTGTTGCTCTTGATGCGTCGGTGCTTCCTCCTTGACAACGGAGTTTCCGCCTTGTTGCTGTTGCTAAGGTTAGTGCTGGTGGTGTTGTGATTGCTTGGGGTGTTGTTGTGGTTGTTGTTGAGAGAAACGTCGTTGTTGTTGCTGATGTTGTTGTTGTTGTTGAGTCTTGTTGCGTTGGAGGAAGGAAGAGCGCTTGTGACGCCTGCAGTGATGATGGTGGTGGTAGTTACAGTGGTGGTGGTGGTGGTGGTGGTGGTGGTGGTGGTGGTGGTGGTGGTGGTGGTGGTGGTGGTGGTGGTGGTGGTGGTGGTGGTGGTGGTGGTGGTGGTGGTGGTGGTGGTTGCAGTGATTTCAGTGATGGTGGTAACGTTGGTGGTGATAACAGTGATGGTAGTAATCGTGGGTAGATCTTATTAAGCCTAGCAAGTTAACGATCAAGCATTGGGCCAATAGATTAAGCACTAGATCCATTCAGATAAAAAAAGAAAATCCTTCGAGGTACAAATGAGATTCCTAAGCTATTAGTCAAAAACCCTTGAAATATGAGGCCAGACCTGAGTTGGAAATGACGATGTTGGCGTCTGTTGGCAGGTTGCTGTAGTTGCCGAGTGCTGAAGGATGGAAGAAAAAAGGTGAAGAAAAAAAGTTTGTAAAGAACAGAAGCAGATGAATGGTGGTTTTAAACACAACTGAATATTTGCAAAATTCTTTCCAGCCCCGCAAACACACGAACGAGCTTGCCTCGATGCGTATTGATGGCATGGCGTTATCAGGCGCAGATAATCTACTTGCAAGTTTAATGCCATTATAACGACTGCAATACTCCCTGCATTGCAGCAGTTTGAAAAGATTAAAATGAATTGCAACGCATGGCGATTAATTCCAATGCAACGTGAAAAAAAGTTATTTTTTCACAGCTGAGTTTCAGTGGTTGTGAGGTTTTCTCAAGTGCCTTTCTCTAGCGAATGTGGCGCTAAAAGTAAGATGAAATAATATTTAAGATGAATAGACGTTCTTGATCAATCCGCGCCTTGCAATTGCATTGAAACGCCAGAAATTGTTATCGAAAGTGATGGAGGAGCCATGAGGATCATCATGCAACAATAAGACATCAAACGACGATGCGTGTCAAGGAGAGGCGGTGAACACAAGATGTGGAACGGGTGTGGGAGGGATGAAATAATGATTGAGTGATGATCAGAAGCTTTTTAATAAAAGTGGTTTTAAATGATAAATAATTCTTGGTAAACACTTTTTAATGAAATTTTTTTGAAAAGAAATTTTTCCGAACGATAAATCTTTTTTAAACAGAAATAGTTAGTAATAATATAATTAATATTTTAATAAATTAATATTTTATTAATATTTCAATAAATTAATATTTTATTAATATTTTAATAATTTTTCTGTAAAATTTTTTAAAATATTTTTTAGTAAATATTTTACTAAAGTAAAAATTTTTTTAGAAAAACGGTTTCAACAGAAAATTCGTTTTGAAGCGAAGATTTTTCATAAGAATCAGCTTCAGCAGAGCTTTCAATGGTATGAGTGAACATTTCTTAAATAACTTTTACAATGTAATTTTTTTTTCAATTCAAATCCTTCATTGAATCAGATTTTGTTTGAGTAAGTTTTCAGCGAAAAAAAATTCAACGAAATTTTTTCTGTTGATTGAAACCAAGTTTCACGTGAAAATCCTTTATAAGGCCTATCACTCAAGGTATCTTTGAATGATCATTCATTCGATTAATGCTTAATTGAGTGATAAACATTCTCGAATGAGTTTTTTGAGTGAAAATAATTCTCGAATAGAAAAAATTCAGAGTAAAGTGTTTTTTTGAAGCGAAATAAGATTTTGGCGTGAGAATATTTTATGAATGAAACTTTGAAAAAAAAAACTTATTTGGACCTGGAATACTTTCATGGTGAGTTTCTTCTAACGAGAAATCATTTTTCACTCGGCCACATTCCATAGGGCTATGGCTCTATTACAAAGGACTAAAGCCATTTTTTATTATAAGAAGAATTTTTTTTTTTTCAAGTTTAGAGTTAATTTTTTTTGATCGAGAATCTTTTCAGAAAAAAAGCTTTTGAATGCAATACATTTTGATATAAGATGTGGTGTGGGTTGTGGTATGAAGGTTGGAGTGTTTTGTTATCATTGGAAGTCCATAACATGTGCTCTTATGTCAGAACAAAAGTGTTTACAAAAACATGAACAATTGGGAAAAGATGAAAAGATATAAGAAGGAGGGGGGCGAAAATGAGAATGAAGATGAGGTACACAATGGGTTATGAGGGAAGGATGTTGGTTGCTGAATGAATGTACTAAAAAACCCAAAAATAATTTTTTTAAGTATTTAAAAAAAATAAATCAAATAATAATAATAATAATAATAATAATAATAATAATAATAATAATAATAATCTATTCATGAAAAAAGTGATGAGTAGGAGTTGTGTGATGAATGAATCAGTAGATGAGTGGATGAAAAGATGAATGAATGAGTAAAGAAATAGATGAGAGGATGAACAATTGAATGAATGATGAATGGAGAGACAGACAAATGAATGATGAATGTAGAAACAGACGAATGAATAATGAATGGAGGAACGGACGAATGAATGATGAATGGAGGAACGGACGAATGAATGATGAATGTAGAAACAGACGAATGAATGATGAATGGAGGAACGGACGAATGAATGATGAATGGAGGAAGAGAAAAGTAAATGATGAATGGATGAGTATAGGAGGGATTGAAGAGATGTAATGGGATCAGGCAGCACAACCACTATAGGAGCAAGGCCGCAATAAAAGGACGTGGGGGCAGATTATCTGCGCATCAATCCCTCACCATCATTGCATATCAGCCTTGTCGAGTTTATGAAGAAGAGCGGCATGACGTTGGCGATGATGATGATGCTGATGATGATGCTGATGCTGATGCTGATGCTGATGCTGATGATGATGATGATGATGATGATGATGCTGATGATGATGACGATGATGATGATAATCGAAAAGATAAAAACAAAAAATGATGGTCGAAGATAACGAAGAAGATATGAAAGAAAAGTATTCAAAAATCAAAAAAGACAAGGACGAATATTATTATGATGGAATCAACCCCGTAGAACTTTGAGGCCGAGAAATAAGATACCGAGATGACAATGAAAAAAATGGAAAAAAATGGAAAAAATCATTGTGAAATTCGAAATTAAAATTAAAAAAACAAAAAAAATGTTTTTTTGGAGGCACAAGGCGCGTGTGTCAGGTTGGTTTTTCAATGCGGCATGAACTGGAAGCATGGAAGGCTGAGGTGCACTCGAAAGGACATGAGAGGCACATAATTTGAAATTTCAAGAATGCAGTTGGAAGCGGTGTGGTTCAAGGTTGCCCCATTGCATCGCGCCTGTTGCTGCTACACCACAAGGCAATAAATATGCAGTTATCAATTCCAATAACAATAGAAGTGAAGATAGAATGGATGTTGTGAATAACAAGGAATATTGTGGGAAATAATCAAATGGATATTATAGAGAATGAATAAATAAAAATTTAAAATGTTAAACAAACAAAAGAAAAGAAAAAAAAGAACGGCGAAGCAAAACGACAGTGACGGAGTGCGGAAGGAAACAAAGACGTGGGCTGCAGGGTTGATAGAGATGCAGACCGATTTCTCTTCCTCCTCATCCATCTCCCGCTCTTTTTCTTTTTCCATTTCCTCTTCTTCTTTCTTCCTCATTCCTCTTTTCATCCTTCTCCTTCTACCTCATTTCCATCCACACCCTTACTCTTTTATTTTTCTTTTCTATTACGTTCTTCATCCTCTCCATTTCCTTCACCTTTTCCAGTTTTCTCTTCTTTTTCCTTAATTTTCTATCCTTTATCTTTATCTTCTCTCCTTCTCCATCAACCACCACACACACCAATGCTTATCCAACAGACGTGCATGAAGCGAAATTTCATGGAAGGTCATCGTGCTAACTCGTGCTGAACTCCACTCGACGCGAGAGACGTTGAGGAGGATGCAATGAAATGCACGATGGAGCATCACACCATCTCGAGTGGTCTTACGGACAGCTCAATGCACGTCATATAACTCTGAATCAATCTCATAGAACATTTTCGTTCAGTATTTTCAATGTTTTTTTTAATTTTTATTCTTATTAAATCTTCTCATCTTCATCTTGTTTTCTTCACTTTTTTCTACACCATTCACCACCTCAGTCTACCTGCTTATTTTCCTTTGTAATTTAATTTTCTATTCCAGCTTTTTTCTTTTTACACTCCCTCCGCCAGGATGATTGATGATACTTCGAACTACATTTTTAATAGTTACATTTAAAATAAATTATTTCCTTGGAAAATCGTTTTGGAATAATGATTATAATCTCGAGGTCAATTTTAATATTTCTTGGCATCATCGTTCTGATCAACACCTCATTCTCTAGCGCTCAATTATTATTTATAACGCCGCTTAGTGCTTCTTTGATGGAGATAACAATTCGAAGAAACGGGCCCCTCCTCTACACACGCACATTCCTATCGTAACAACTTCGGAAAAGTGGAATCGACTCAAATCTTTGAAATGCCTTTTCGAGAAAGGGTTGCGCGAATAAAAAATATTAAAATATGAAATATTCCACAAACCTTCGTTGTTGTGTCGATTAGATGCACTGTCAGGAGTTACAGAGGATAGTCTGGTAACTTCAGAGCCCCTGGGTCCCTGACCTGGGATCTTCACTGTGGACTGGCCTGACGTGTGATGTGGTGTGGTATGTTGTTATGTGGTGTGGTGTGGTGTGGTGTGGTATGTTGTTATGTGGTGTGATGTGGTGTGGTGTGGTACGTTGTTATGTGGTGTGGTGTGTTGTTATGTGGTGTGGTATGTTGTTATGTGGTGTGGTGTGGTGTGGTGTGGTATGTTGTTATGTGGTGTGGTGTGTTGTTATGTGGTGTGGTGTGGTATGTTGTTATGTGGTGTGGTGTAGTGTGGTGTGGTGTGGTATGTTGTTACGAGGTGTGATGTGGTATGTTGTTATGTGGTGTGGTGTGTTGTTATGTGGTGTGGTGTGGTGTGGTGTGGTATGGTGTGGTATGGTGTGGTGAGGTGTGGTGAGGTGTGGTGTAGTGTGGGGTGATGAGATATGGGGTGGTGAGAGGTGGTGTGATGTGATTCGATGTAGTGTGGTGTGAAGTGATACGGTGAAATAAATTGTGGTGAGGTGAAAAAATAAGTTTAACTAAAAAATAAGAAAACAATGTTGGAATGAATTAAGTTCTTTTTTCAAAGCTTTAAATGAAGGTGGAATGGATGGGTAGACTAACCCAGTCTAATCTCCTTGCCATGCACGTCCTCCATGTAGTCCTGTCGCAAACAAATGCCATTCTAAGCATCGAATCAAGTCGAAAAATCCAATTATTGAATAAATCAAAAAAAATAAAAATAAAGAAAAAAAAAGATTATCTGAATGAAAAAAACGAAAAAATATTTTTTGTAGAAAATAGAAACGAATTGAAAAGGAAGCAACTGAAAAATGAAAGAAAAAACGAATAAATATGAAAAAAGGAAAAAAAAAAAAAAAGATTTCAAAAGCTGCAGTTCAAAAAGCGTGACGTTTGATGGCGGTGGTCCGTCTTAATATGCCTCCTCTAATGCAAGGAGGCGAATTATAATCGAATTTATAACAAGTTGTTTTATTTTTCCGGAATGAAAACTCCAAAAAATAAGTTAAGCTTTACAAAATGGACGCATAAATATACTTTAAGGTGACTTTTTGGCTGGATTTTAAAAAAAAAAGAAAAAAGGACGTGATTTATTGAAAGAATGAGAATTAAATTTAAAAAAATAAGAATGCATAGTACAAATTGTTAAAATTCTTGAAAAGTAAAAAAAAAGATGGTAGAATGTGGAAAGCGAACATTGAGGGAGGGGTGGTAGATGAACCTTCCATCGTCCAACAGGCTGACGTACTTTTTCTGCCACTCCCTGCTCAGTGCCTTGTTGCTGCGTTTGTACAACCAGCCCTGTGGTGGTTTAGTTTAATGGTGGTGGTGGAATGAGAACGGTGGTGCAAAATGGTGATGATGGTGTGGTGTGATGGTGGTGCGACGTGATGTGGTGATGATGGTTGTGATGAGATGATGGCGTTATGTTGATGGTGGCTATGATGACACCAATACATAAATGATAATAAATAATATTAATAATGATAATGGTGGTGGTATGGTGAAGGTGCACGTAGATCAAGGAGTTTGAATCTAAAAATTCATGTGTGTGTGTATGAATGAGATGCATGTGGGAAGAAGAGGTGCATTAAGGTGACTGAGATCGAGTGCATGTTAGTGGAGAAGGTTGAGTGCATGTAGGTGGAAGAGATTGGGTGCATGGGGTGGTGGAGGAGGTTGGTTGCATGGGATGGTGGAGGAGGTTGGATGCATGGGATGGTGGAGGAGGTTGGGTGCATGGGATGGTGGAGGAGGTTGGGTGCATGGGGTGGTGGAGGAGGTTGGTTGCATGGGGTGGTGGAGGAGGTTGGGTGCATGGGATGGTGGAGGAGGTTGGGTGCATGGGATGGTGGAGGAGGTTGGGTGCATGGGATGGTGGAGGAGTTTGGGTGCATGGGATAGTGGAGGAGGTTGAGTGCATGGGATGGTGGAGGAGGTTGAGTGCATGGGATGGTGGAGGAGGTTGAGTGCATGGGATGGTGGAGGAGGTTGGGTGCATGGGGTGGTGGAGGAGGTTGGTTGCATGGGGTGGTGGAGGAGGTTGGATGCATGGGGTGGTGGAGGAGGTTGGATGCATGGGATGGTGGAAGAGGTTGGATGCATGGAATGGTGGAGGAGGTTGGGTGCTTGGGATGGTGGAGGAGGTTGGGTGCATGGAATGGTGGAGGAGATTGAGTGCTTGGGATGGTGGAGGAGGTTGGATGCATGGGATGGTGGAAGAGGTTGGGTGCATGGAATGGTGGAGGAGATTGAGTGCTTGGGATGGTGGAGGAGGTTGGATGCATGGGATGGTGGAGGAGGTTGGGTGCATGGGATGGTGGAGGAGGTTGGGTGCATGGAATGGTGGAGGAGATTGAGTGCTTGGGATGGTGGAGGAGGTTGGATGCATGGGATGGTGGAAGAGGTTGGGTGCATGGAATGGTGGAGGAGATTGAGTGCTTGGGATGGTGGAGGAGGTTGGATGCATGGGATGGTGGAGGAGTTTGAGTGCAAGAAATGGTACCTGCTTGACAGGGATGACTCGGCCACTTCCCAGTATTGTGTCTAGCTTCTTCCTGTCATCCTGGTCCTTCTTGTTCTGACGGACGGAAGAAGTGGTGGAGGAACGAATGAAAGAAAGATTAAATCGATCTGAAATCGATGAAAGAATAGACGAAAGGATGGAAAATAAATAGAGATGTATGGATGGTTTGATGATAGAACAAAGAAGGGGATGAATGAGGGAAAGGGAAGAGAGATGAAGGAATGGAGGACTCACGTTGAATATGTTGGATCTTCTGCGGTTGTTTTTCCTGCCGGGGAGCGGAGTGGTGTTTGGAGTGTTTTCGTCATCCTGCTCCTGTCATGGAAGTGTTGTGTTGTTATTGTTGTTCGTTTAGTCACATTTTTTGTTATCATTTTTGTGGTTGATGTCGTTTTTAGTCTTGTTGTTGATTTTTTTGTTTATGTTGTTAGTTCTGATGTTGATTTTTTGTTGTTTAGCTTGTTGTTGATTTTGTTGTTTGTGTTGTTATTTCATTGTGAGCGAGATAAAGAAAGTTTCTGGAAGAGGTTTCTTTGGAGATTAATCAGACAGGCAGCAGCAAGCCATTCAGACAACAACGAGACGCGAAAGAGACACTTACTATTGATTGGATGGAGTAGGAGCGGTGTCTGGAAAAGTTGTTCAAAAAACCACCTCCTCTAGTGTTGTTGTTGTTGTTGTTGTTACTGTTGTTGTATACTTTTGTGTTATTGTTTTTGTTGTTGCTGTTGCTGGGGTTGTAGTTGCAGCTGGTGGTATGGCTAAGTGGTGTTTTCTCTTTCGAAAAATCTCTCAAGAAGGAATCTATGCGTTCCTGTGGCGGTGGTGGTTGTGTTTATTGAAGTTGTTGTGGTGATAATGGCTGTTGCTGCGTTTAATGTTGTTTCTGTGGTTGTTTTTATGGTAGTTTTGTTGGTTTTAGTGGTGGTTTTCGTGGTGGTTGTTTTTGTGGTGGTTGTTTTGTGGTTTTCGTGGTCATTGTAGTGTAGAAGTGGTGGCGGTTATGGTGTGAAAATATGGTTGTGAAATGGTACATTTATGATTAGTTAGAGTGGCTGAAACAAAGGAAACTCAAACGCGAAAACGCATAAATCAAAGTCAATCAGCGTGAAAAGCTGATGTAAGCAAGCACTTTCAACTAGAGATGTGTTAGTGATTCGGAAAGAGCGCTGAAGAGGGAAACACATAAGAAACACATAACATCCACGTAAAAAACACATAACAGCCACAAAACGACCACATAACGATAACACTCACAGATAACCCTGCAACGTTTGAAGGATTGTGAATGACACTTCTATTGAGAAGGAATGGGAACTTGTGTACATGCCATTGTCCTAACGCCATTCAAATACCATTCATATTTTATCTGTACGCGTGGATTTGTGTGTCAGTGCGTGTAGACACATGCGTCGATGCGCTTAAATATTGCTAGTGGTGTGCTGCTCCTCGGTGCCTCAAAGGATGCGTTGAGTTGCACTGAAAGCTGGAGGG
>OX387248.1:8951866-8954366 GCA_947562095.1 Branchellion lobata | reverse complement strand
CTGGCATCAAGTTGCAGAGACAATTGAGACGAGTGCTTCATCATATCCCACTCCTTGCGCAATGGTGGTTGGGATGAGTGATTGAGGGTGGGTAGTTGAGGGTGGGTGGGTGGGTGGGTGGTTGAAGTATGCGGTTGAAGTGAGCGGTTGAAGTGAGCGGTTGAAGTGAGCGGTTGAAGTGAGCGGTTGAAGTGAGCGGTTGAAGTGAGCGGTTGAAGTGAGCGGGTGATGAGAGTGGTGGGAGAAAGGAAATGAGGAATATGTACTGTGTTGTGGGTGGAGAAAGATGAGTGAGAAGACGAATGGGTTGGCTAGTGCAATATGTGATGAAAGATGTGTGAAGGAGAATGTGAGATAGAGAGTGTGTGGGCATGACGTATGAGGATATGTGGAGAAGAAGGTGGCGAATGAATTGATGGTTTGAAAGGATGGCGGATAAAAACGCTATCAACCAAAAGGTTGGAAACAAAAATAGTGAGCTGTAATTGGTAGATTGGAAAAGTGGGTCACTCGAAGTTCGAGATAAGAAGTGAAAATGCTCAACAGTGAATTAGTAGCGAAAAGCGTCAATTAGGCATTGATTCCATGGGCTCCATAGCAAACATCGACATGATTAAAAGCTGCGGCATTGGAGCGACATTAAAATAAGTATACTAAACAACTACGCTACATCACTAAACTACATTTTAGTTTGAGCTACTGTTTTGTGACTTGAAAAAAAGTTGCCATTATTTACAGAGATTCAAAAGAATCAACGAAATTGGCCCAAAAAACTATTAAATTTAAAAAAAATGAATTGAATTTACAAACTTAAAATTAAAATTAAACTTTGAAATTGAATTTGAAACAGAAGCTTAAAATTGAATCAAAAACGAAGAGAAACGATTGGAGGAGGTGGAAGGATAGATGGAGTGGTGGGATGATGGTGGACTAACGTGGAAAGAGCTGGACTTGAAGGTGTTCTTGGCAAACGAATCGAACTTTCGTTGTTGCAGGGGGGTGGTGGAAGGGGAGGAGGGAGTGAAAGAAGGGTTTTGGACCTGGTGGAAAGGAAATGGAAGTTTTGAAAAGAGCTTGGAGAGTTAAAATGAAATTTGATTTTAATAATTTGCAGGACGATTCGAAAAACGAGCGAAGAAGATAATTAGGCATAAACGCTTCAAAAGCGTTACACTTCCTTGCGCCTTTACGACCTGCAAACAATGCAGTTACGAAGAAAGGTGAAATTAAAAGAAATATTTGAAGAAGCAGCAAATCGCAAAAACTTGAAAAGTTTAATCACCACATACAACAACAACAACAACAACGACGACGACGTATTTTACGATGTCGACAATAAAAAATCAAATTTTCTCAACAGTATTATTGTTTGTACCAAAGCGCTTGTCACTCTTATTGCCTGGTTGTTGTTGTTGTTTTTGTTGCTGTTGTCGTTGTTTTTGTTGTTGTCGTCGTTTTTGTTGCTGTTGTCGTTGTTATTGTTTTTAATGAATTTTTAAAATTTGGAATTCTTTTTTTCGATATTATAAAATTTATTATTTTTAATTCTATAACTTGTATTGTTTTATTTTATCTATATAACTCAATAATAGTATTTTATTTATAATGATAATAATAATAAGTCAATTTTGTAAAGCACCAATAAATATATATAACTCCATTAATATTAATTTAACTTGGAAATCTGCATTATTATTATTTAAAAACTATTATTCATTATTATTAGTAGTATTATTAGTATTAGAAGAAGTATTATTAGTATTATTAGTATTATTAGTAGTGGTATTAGTATTATCATTATTAGTAGTAGTATTATTATTATTATTAGTAGTAGTAGTATTATTGGTATTAGTATTCTCTTTCTGATCTCCCGCTACTTCATAGTTCTTTTGCGTCTGCGATTGATGGCCCTGTTCGAGGTCCATTAGATCGACCCACCAAGCACGAATATTAACCATTCTTTCCTCTTCTTCTTCTTCTTCTTCTTCTTCTTCTTCTTCTTCTTCTTCTTCTTCTTCTTCTTCTTCTTCTTCTTCATCTTCTTCTTCTTCTTCTTCTTCTTCCTCTTCTTCTTCTTCTTCTTCTTCTTCTTCTTCTTCTTCTTCTTCTTCTTCTTCTTCTTCTTTTTCTTCTTCTTCTTTTTCTTCTTCTTATTTTTCTTCTTCTTCTTTTGCTTCTTTACCTTTTTTTCTCACACTTTTCGGTTTCATATTCAAAATGAAAAAAAACTATTCATAGCACCTATTAATATAACAAAACAGAAGTAAAAATAAAAATGAAAAGAAACAAAGATAAAAATAAAACAAAGATAAAATAAAACAAAGATGAAATAAAACGAAAATATAAAAGAATACATTCTTTGTTTTATGATTTCAAATCGCTTAATACGGCATTTGAAATGCATACGAGGGCCTAGATGCATGTAATTTGGATTTCTGCTTGAACATTTCTTACACATTCGCGTAGCATGTGTACTCGTTACGTGGAGGCATCCCTCGTG
>OX387248.1:8876866-8949366 GCA_947562095.1 Branchellion lobata | reverse complement strand
AAGAGAAACCCATGTAAAGAACAGACGCCGTGTTGACTAGTGGTTCCAACGCGAACCGATAGTCATCGGTTCGAATTCAAGCAATAGCTTAGTAGCTTGAGGGCAAGCGTTCCTCTGGAAGCGCTTTTGAACGCTTGTTTACTTGCGTATTAAATAGGGAAGAGATAGAGGGATGTTGTGGTGGATGCATGGTGCGGTGTTGAAAGGAATAGGAATGTTGTGGTGCATTATGGGAGCAATCACCGTGGTAACTGTTGCTTTCTTGGTCGCTTGGTCGTTGTTGTCGTTGTTGTTGTTTTTGGAGTTTTTGCTTTTAATGTTGCTGTTGTTTTTGTTATCGTTGTTTTTGTTTATAAAATTGTTGTTGTTTTTGTTGTTGTGAATGTTCTTGTTGTTCAAGTAGTTATTGCTGTCAATGTAGATGTTAGTGAGACTGGTGTTATTGTTGTTGAGTATATTTTTATTATTATCAATATTTTTATTATTATCAATATTTTTATTATTATTTATGTTGTTTCTGGGCGCCGAGGCAGCAACCTGAAGTGGTATTTGGAGGTTGCAACGAACCTGCAAGCTGACCGTCTCGCAACAGCCGCAAGAATATTTTTTAAACAAATTGAATAACATTTTGAAGTAGAAAAAAAATGTCACAGAAAGAAAAAAATTCAAGACTAAAATAGGAATGTAAGAATTAAAAAACAAAACAAAAAGAAACAATTAAAAAAAATAACAGCAAAAAAAAATATGAGAAAAATAAAAAATGAATGAGAAAAACAAAAAAATTTGAAAAAATACCACTTAAAAATAAATTAAACGAGTGGAAGTCCCGTAGGAATGTGAGCGCTTGAAAAGGATGAAAGTGGTGGTGTATGAAATTGAAGCTTAAGAGTCAGAAAGGCGAACCTGTGGCTGTTTGTTGAGCTGGGAAACCACGTGCGTTGTTTTGTTGTTGTTTGAGTTGAGGTTGTTGTTCGTGTTGAGGTTGTTGTTTGTGTTTTGGTAGTGTGTGATGTTGTTGTTGGGAATGTGTTGGTAGTGGGTGGTGTTGGGAAAGTCGTTAGCTAAGTTGTAGGTGGTGCTGTTAGCGTTGTTGTTGTTGTGGTGAATTGTGTTGTTAGTGTTGTTGTTGTGGAGTGTGTTGGTGTTGTTGTTGTTGTGGAGTGTGTTGTTAGTGTTGTTGTTGTTGTTGTTGTTGTAAAGTGTGTTGTTAGTGTGACTGTTATTGTTATTGTTGTTGTTGGAAAATGAGTTCTGGATGTTTTTATTTGTAATATTATTTCTTTGTAGAGCAACATTGCAAAGGTTTTGATTGTTGTTACTGTTGTTAAAGTAACTGTTGTTATGGTTACTGTTGTTGGTGACGTTGTTGTTGAAGTTATATGAAAGACGGTTACTGTTGTTATTTAAATGGTTGTTGTTCAATGATGATCTGAGGGAAGTGGTGTTGTTGGTGTTGTTGTAGTGGCCAGGATGAGACGAAGAATGGTGCTGAAGGGTCGAAAGAGAATTGGATGAAGGAGAGGGGACGGTAAGATTGTGCTTGAGAAAGACAATCTTCTGACAGGCTGGAAATTGAAAAATAAATTTGAAGTATGCGGGAGGGGTTGTTTAATATTGAAAGAAAGCGCTTTGAAGTGCATAAAAAACAAGATAGAATTAAAAATTGATGAGCAAATAATGGAAAAAAAAAGTCAAGAAAAAAAAAACATAAAAAAGGTTAAAAAATCATAAAAATAACATAAGTAACTTATACAGCACAGAAATGTCATGACATGACAATGGCGCTGCATAGCATCGAAGAGCAGACGAAAATGTATAAAAAATGTTCACGTGAAATAATATAAACATTTAAACCAACAAAAACATACAAACTTATACAGACATTTACTGGTATGGTACTTATGTACGTTAATAAATTGTATATATACAAAACGAAATAAAATATTTTTTTGTTTATTAAACATGGCCAGAGTAGCAACGGCATGCTGCGTCCAGGCAAGTTGGCCACAGTAGCACAAATATTTATTTAATTTCAATAAATCTTTTATGTGGTTTTATTATGTATTCATTAACGTAAACCCGATTACACCCACCAAAACAACCACTGATTAATTGACCAATATAGAAACCTTGTGTCAACCAACTCACTCCTGCAACCCTTGTTCGCCACCTACCACCAAGCCATACCACCAACCAACCACCCCAGACCAACCAACCACCCCAGACCAACCAACCACACCACACCAACCAACCACACCAACCAAACACACTACACCACCCAACCACTCTACACCAACTAACCACCCAACCCAACCAAACCACACAACCCCACACCAACCAACTACGCCACCACCAAACCACACCACTAACCAGCCGCACCACACTACCAACCAACCACACCACCAACCAACCATACCAACCAAACACACCACAAGATCAACCACAACACACCAACCAACCGCACTACCAATCAACCACACTAACCAACCAATCACACCACCAACTAACCACACCACCAACCAACCACACCACCAACCAACCACACCACCAACCGGCATTAAAGAGAGCATCAACATTGAAGCCAATTTCGGCCTTCACTTCGGAGTAGCAGCAAGCCTTCAACTCCTGCGCAAGTTTTCTGCCCTTCACCTCAGACAGCACCCTTCCTTCATCGCCCCTCACTCCATTAGAGGCATCGGTGGATCGATCCCTGGAAGCTTCTTTCACGCCATGCCTCGGCCCACCATCCCTGGACCCGCCATCCCTGGACCCACCATCCCTGGACCCGCCATCCCTGGAGCCCACCAGGAAGATGGGCAGGGTCTGCATGGAGCGGTGGATGGCCATTTTGGCGTACATGGAGTACACGGCCTTGAGAGACTCTTCGTCGCTCACGTTGAACACCATCACCACCGCATCCACCCACTGCGAAAACTGGAAAGAGAATTGACGGATTGTTGTGGGGGGTCGAAAGGATAAAGAAATTGTTGGGATGGGAGGGTTTTGGAAAGAGAGGGAGATTGTTGAGCAGGTTGTGGAAGGAAGGATGAAAGGATTATTGTAGGATGGTTCAGAAGAAACTATGGAGGAATTAGGCGCATAATTATGAAGGGATTTACAAAACAAATGGGGTCGCAGAATGGATTAGAATGGATTTCGAATGGCGCGCAGTGAATAATAAAGGATTTATGAGTGATGTGGAAAATGAATAATAAATGATTGTGAGGTAAAGAAAGGATTAGAGGAAAAGGATGGAAGGGGTGGAAAGAGAGAGGTGTGACGAGGGGTGGTTTGTTGAGTGACTGGAATACGAGCCAGAATAGCAAACAAGCATGCATTATGGTGGGGGCTGTGATAACGGAAATAACACCAAATGGCCATGAAAGAATAAAAATTCAGATTGGATAAAGCATAAAAGCTGGTGTATGATAAACAAAAATATTAAAAATTTTGGTAACTATTGCCTCTAAATAAATGGATAAGATCATGCGTTTGACGGTATTTGCATTTTGTTATTGCTAGAATTGAAAAGGTTTTTTTGCGAATATAAACAAGGAAGTTGTGGAAAGCGAATGGTGCAAGCATTCAATCAAGCACTTGCTTCAAAGTGAGTGGCTACGTCTTTGTGAACAATTTCGTTCAAACAACTACACGTGAAGTACCAGCTTCAATTCCCACGCTGCGCAGTTAATTAAAGACGAAAACGGTTTCGATCGGGCTGGCAAGATAAGAAGAAGTAACGTTTCCATATTAGTTTGCACCGATGAAAAAGTCAAACGGGGAAACAACACCACGCCTGCAAGCAAGCAATGCACAAGTGATGGGGGTAATGAGATATGCATGGTGTCCCTTGCTGCGCTGATTAGTGACTCTTTCGCAAGTAACAAACGACGTACAACGCTCTTAATGAGGAAATGTTGAAGACGCACAGGGAAAGAAAAATGATGTTGAGTGAACAAGGAAGAAAAGGTATTTCGAAACGAAACAAAAAATGACCCTTAAAAAACTAATGAATCGAAAATGACAGACACCCACAAGGACATATACAAGGACACGTACAAGACGCAAACAAGGACAAACACAGACACAGACAAATACAGACACAAACAAATACAAACACAGACAGATACAGACACAAAGACGATTACACACTTGAGCATCAGGTTGTCCCCCTTCCTCTCTGATCAACAACAAGTAACTGCATCCATCCACTACCACCTCCTTCTTGAACCTCCCACCTGGAGGAGAGATGGATGAATGGGTGGATAAAAAAATGTATAGATAAATGAATAGATAGATGAATGAATAGATAAGAACCTAGATAAAAGATAGATAGATGAATAAATGGATTGATGGAAAAAAATTGATTGAATAAATGAATAAATGAATAAAAAGTTATTTTCATGTGAATGATTGGACTGGTCACTAAAAAGGAAGATTAGATAACTGGAACAAGGGCAAAATGAGTTATAAAAAGTTAATGGGTAACATAATGGGCGAATAAACTAATGGATGAATGGGAAAGTGGATGAATGTATAGAAGGATGAATGAATAGGCGGAGAAATGGATAGTTGGATGGATAGATAGACGGATAAATAGATGGATGAATAAATGGATGAATGGATAGGTGGATGAATGGATAGATAGATGGATTAATAGATTGATAGATAGATGGTTGGATGAAAAAATGGATGGATGAGTAGATGGATGAACCTTCGAATGTTTCTTCATCCACGTAGGTTCCTGTGAGGTAGTGGTGCACCAGTGAAGATCTGCCACTCTTCTGAGTGCCTATGATGCCCTGGTGAAAGTGGTGGTGAGATGGTGATGATGGTGATGATGATGATGGTGAAATGGTGGTGGTGGTGAGATGATGGTTTTAAGGATGACGGTGGTGAAGATGGTGGTGACGGTGGACGGTAGTGGTAGTGGAAGTGAAGATAGTGTATATGGTAGTAGGGGTGAGGTTGGAAGTGGTGGTAGTGATGGTGAAAATGGTGGGGTCAAGGCGACCATGGTTACGTTGATGATGATGACAAAAAAGAAGAAGGAAAAATAGTCTTAATGTGGCTTGTAGGGAATCTTCTCCTACTAGTTAACCAGCTTACTTATACGATCTTCTCTCCATCCGACGCCCACGTGAATAACTTAGAACCCCCTCAATCAGGCCCCAGTTGCATCAACCAGTTTCTGAAAACCTTTTCGCTCATCGCTCTTTTTCCTATACTGCCCCTAACCTATGGCATTTTCTTCCACCCAGCCTCCGATCATCAACTTCGCTAATGAATTTTCATGAACTACTAAAAACTCACTTTCACTAAAACCTTTCTAACTTTATACTCAATTGATACTAAGCGCCTTCGAGGCAACCTAGTTTGTAAACTGTGAGCTACAACAGATTTTAAATTCATTCATTCCTTTATTCAGTAATGCAGTTAAAAAGGTGGGAGTAGAGATTTATGGCTGGTTCGGTGTGAAGGTTAAATTTATAGCGATTGGAAGTGGTGTGTGAGATGGGAATCACAGGATGGGCAGATAAGAGAGACGTGAGTCGATTGGGTGAATGCATTTGGAGGTGCTTTGTTAATTGAATGTAGCCTTCGATATTGCCTTGCAGTGGGATTTGTTGTTGATTCAAGTCACTAGTAGCAAGCAATCTGACTGTACGGCGTGTTATATGCCTCAGCGGCCCTATGTGTTTGATTTGCAAACAATTTCTTGTGTGTGTGTGTGTGTGTGTGTGTGTGTGTGTGTGTGTGTGTGTGTGTGTGTGTGTGTGTGTGTGTGTGTGTGTGTGTGTGTGTGTGTGTGAAGGGGGGGGGGGGGGGAGTGTTTTTTCACTATGTATGTGTCGCTAGTTTTGTTCATAACTGTTAAAAGATACATTGAGATCAATAGTTTTTGACATCGTCATTAATGGCCGATAAATCAATCAATCATCGTTCAGCGAGTTTTTATCTCCAGGCGACCTGTGGCTAGTGAGGAGCTCATAAACGAAACCAAGCAATCAACAAGCCACAAAACTCAGCTGACAACCACCCTGAGCATTGTCATCATCATCCTCGTCATCCTCGTCTTCAGAGTCGTCGTCGTCATCATCATCGCTAGCGCCTTCGCCATTATCGTCATTTTCGCCATCCTCGTCTCCATTTCCATTATTATAATCGTCTTCATCATCGCCATCTTCGTTATTATTAACATCATAATCATCATCATCATCACCTATCACTCCATTGTATGGCTGTAGTTAATTAACTGACAAAAATACACACGACGTATGTAGCCTCATGTGGGAACGATTGAACAATATTGATTTTCAAGCGTGACAGGCCGCATTAAGGTACCATAAAGCACATCAAAGACAATTCACACAAGGCGTGTGCTCTTCAGGCGATTATGCCTTTAAGCCCATCTTGAACCCGTTCGCTCTTACGTTCTCTGGCTCTTTCACACACCTTTAGAGACTAGACGAAAGTATAATTGATGAAAGTGACTGCACGTTCGGCACACAACACTATCAAATAGTCATGTAATTAACTTTCCAGCTAAGGTTTGTCTCGAAGGCGCATTGTAATTACGGGTATACGTAAATCAACATTCAGTCAGAGGTGCACAATGCACAAAGACCCACTGATAGGTGCGCGTCGAACTGTTGTGAAATGTTGTGAAGCCTTGCCAAATATTGTGAAGTATTGTGAAGTAGTGTGGAGTATTGTGAAGTATTGTGAAGTATTGTGAAGTATTGTGAAGTATTGTGGAGTATTGTGAAGTATTGTGAAGTATTGTGGAGTATTGTGGAGTATTGTGAAGTATTGTGAAGTATTGTGAAGTATTGTGGAGTATTGTGGAGTATTGTGAAGTATTGTGAAGTATTGTGAAGTATTGTGGAGTATTGTGAAGTACTGTGAAGTATTGTGAAGTACTGTGAAGTATTGTGAAGTATTGTGAAGTATTGTGAAGTATTGTGAAGTATTGTGAAGTATTGTGAAGTATTGTGAAGTATTGTGAAGTATTGTGGAGTATTGTGAAGTACTGTGAAGTATTGTGAAGTATTGTGAAGTATTGTGAAGTATTGTGAAGTATTGTGAAGTATTGTGAAGTATTGTGAAGTATTGTGAAGTATTGTGAAGTATTGTGGAGTATTGTGGAGTATTGTGAAGTATTGTGAAGTATTGTGGAGTATTGTGAAGTACTGTGAAGTATTGTGAAGTATTGTGAAGTATTGTGGAGTATTGTGAAGTATTGTGAAGTATTGTGGAGTATTGTGAAGTATTGTGAAGTATTGTGAAGTATTGTGAAGTATTGTGAAGTATTGTGAAGTATTGTGAAGTATTGTGAAGTATTGTGAAATTTTGTGAAGAAGCTTGGTAATTTTTAAAGTATTTGAAACACCACGTCTACTGCAGCTAATGACGACAACGATGAACGCCATGTAGTGCTTCGAGGCTATAATCAGTGCCCAGAGGTACTGCCATTGGTCCATAAGAAGGTCGTAAAAAGTGGGTTAATAAAATAGAAAACTAAGTAGGTCAACATACGAGTTCTACTTTGTGTGAAGCAATCAATACCGCCCAAACACGGGCATCAGACGACGCCGTTTGAGGATGTTTGTTGAGAAAAGCTAGCAGGTGTGCTGAAGTTTGTGTGTGTTTTTGTTATGTTTGCAAGTGTCTATTTTTTATTCGTATGTTTGAGTTCGTATTTGTTTTTTTGTCTTCATATTCTCTGTGTGTGTGTGTGTGTGTGTGTGTGTGTGTGTGTGTGTGTGTGCGTGTGTGTGTGTGTGTGTGTTTGTATTTGTATGTTTGAGTGTGTTTGTGTGTGTGAGGATAACAATAAACAAGAAGACGCATTGACCCAGATATGCGAACAATGACAATGCCACAAGCTGATTCCGTTGAAACGATCGAGCAATTACGAAGCAGGCAAATTCCTTGTATTTCAAAATTGAGAAACATTTACTCTATAACTCCTACCACGCCACTCAACCCCTCCGCCATTCCCACAATACCAAACCATAATTACACCCACACATCACTTCGGCACCGCCATTTCATTAGGCAGTCCTCACAGCGCCATCTGACGTTCGAAGGGTCAACAAGCTTCTTCGGTGTAACCATATCAGCCATAAGTCTCAACAGCCACAGAACACAACACAGAACCACATAATCAACTACCACCCCTCCATCTCACAAGCTTGAGGTCTTGCACGCACCTTCCCAGGGTCCACTCCTGACTGTTGACAAAGGCGTCTGTGTGGTTGAGGGTTGGTTAGAGGGCCCAATCCGACACTGATATTCGTATTACTCTTTATATTGATTATGGTCAATTAATAATAATAATAATAATAATAACAATAATAATATTATTATTATTATTATCCGTAAATTATTAATACTCGTCTTATTAGTGATAGAAACGTGTTGGTGGTGATATAAATGCATGTTTGCATTGATAAATCATCGGAGTGAATGAGGGTTGCAGACTCATGGCTCACAACCAACGAGGGGTGAAGCATCCTCGGTAAGCATTAGAGTGATTCATGTCTTGCGCTAAGCGAAGGTTGTTAAGGCATGAATGGGAAGGAGAAATGGAAACAAGGATTAGAAGTTAACGTTTCATGAATCACGTTGAAGTTGTGTTGGTCGATAGATCGGTATGCTGATGGATGCAAGCGTTGATATGAGGAGGCTCGTGGAGGAGATGGATGGATGGATGGATTGAGAGAGTGATTAATGACTGGGTGGAAAGATAAGAAGATTAGTGAAGAGAATTGATGGAACAAATAACGTCGAAGATGAAAAATTGTGGAGTTCATGAGCAAGCCGTACGATAAGAAGTTGAAATATCTCAATAGTTTCAGATGATTCGAATTGTTATCAAAAGCTATTTGTTTTAATTTCATTGGAAAAATATTTCAAGTTATTTAAATGTTGATTATTATTGTAAAAGCTTCGGTATTTGTTTAGGGCCGCCCGCTGTTTATACAATTGCATATGCCTTCGCCACCAGTACCACGTGTTAGTTCAAGTTGCTCGAGGCAGAATTATATGCCCACTCAATACAAGTGACTATATTTCGTTTCTAGGTCCAAAGTGTATTCAAGTATTTGTTTTTGTATTTCCATTAGAGCCTTCGAACTCTTTTTGAACTGTTTGCAGTATACTTACGAGATTAGTGTCTGTGTGAGTGAATATGTGTGTGTGTGTGTGTGTGTGTGTGTGTGTGTGTGTGTGTGTGTGTGTGTGTGTGTGTGTGTGTGTGTGTGTGTGTGTGTGTGTGTGTGTGTGTGTGTGTGTGTGTGTGTGTGTGTGTGTGTGTGTGTGTTTGTATGAGTATGCAGAGGTATGTTGTGCATGTGTGCGTGTGCGTGGATGAGCGTACGTGTGATGAGTGTGAGATGATTGGCGGAGAAGTGTTATCAATTAGGAGGAATGAGGAAGCAACAGGCGATCAGGTGAGTGCAAAAGAAAGCATCATGAAATTCCTCGTTTGGAGTTTTTGCTTCAAAAACGGTCAAGCACCCGTTGACACCCCCACAGCCACTGAGAACAGTGCTCCACCACACATCACTCTCGCACTCACAAATAACCATCACACCATTATTTCTTTTCTCTTTCAATAATCATCACAAATACAGACGCTTCTAACTTTTCAATAACCATCACACTCAAACCTTTGGCACCACCAACGAACCAATAAACTCCCTTACTATTCAATAAAACTGAAAACCATGCGGAGTGCTGGGAGTAAGTGAAGATGAACTAGGCGTTATGGGCCGCTTAAGAGGAACATAATGAATATGAACGACAATGGAAGAGGAAATGAGGATAGAAAGAATCAATGAAAATAATAATAAATGGCTACAGCGATGCAAAGTAAAGACCCATTAACAAGGTAAGAGGATGATGACGGATCGCCTGAAGATTTCCCAGCAGCGCGTCACGTGGGAGACCATGGCAACATACGCGTGACCTAGTTAAGAATGACATATTTACGAATGACCTGGTTTCCATGATCCCTAGGTGGATGGGCATGCGACGGTGGTTGCGCTCTCTTTCATGCGAACGATAACAAGGAGGACGCTTAACTGGTGGTGATTGTCGTTTATGGCCTTTAGATTGGAATTAAAGATGGTGCTTTAGGCATGAAATTACGTCATGAAACATCATCGTCGTCGTATTTTTTTTATTACCACGTCTTTTTTCAGCTCTTCTTCCTCATCAAAAGACTGTGAAAAAAAGATGTCTTTTTATGTCGCTTACATGCAACCACACCCTGCGTCATTACAGCGTTGGGAATGCTGTTTTTATCATTTTTGTCATTATTTTTATAATTGTTGTTTTTATTATTATTGTTGTTGTTGTTGTTGTTGATGGTGGCAATCTTATCAATGTTTATGTAGTTGCTGACAACACCAAGATCTCTTTTCATTCTTTTATTTTCTCTTGCACCAGTTTCTTCGTCGTCACACACAGCAGCGAAAGACGTTTGTTTGATGTATGGATGAAGATGATGGAAAGAAGGAAGGGTGGAGTTAACTCTTGTTAACTTATGTTTAAGATTATTATTGTTGTTTTTGTTGACATTGGGGTTATAGTTGTTGTTTGGGATGGGGTTGTTGATGTTGGTGGTGGTGTTGAGATAGCTGAGGCTGTTGCTATAGAAACTACAAATAACTGAAAGAGGAGTTGGCATGGGTGGGGATGTTGGTGAAGGGAAAGAAATGGTGGACAAGGATGAAGAATCATATATGGGAAAAGATGATAATGATGATGATGATGATGATGATGATGATGATGATGATGATGATGATGATGATGATGATGATGGGGTGGAAGAGTGAGATGAAAGCGATGAGAATAACGAAGGTGAAGTGAAAGATGATAATAATGATGATTGATTACACGAATTTGATGATAAAGATGATTCAGTAAATAACGATGATGATGATGATGATGATGATGATGATGATGATGATGATGAAGATGATGGTGATGATGATGATAATGATGATGACGAAAATGATGAGGATGAAAAAGATGAAAATGATGGTGATGAGTAGTGCTCTTGGGAGTGATTAGAAGAAGCCCGGTGAGATGGCCATATATTATCGCCGGAGCGGCTGTTGTTATGAGTTTTGTTAGCGTTGTTATTGCTGCTGTTGTGCGTTTCGTTGTTGATGGGAAAGTTGCCGACGCTGTTGCTGCTCCTTCTGTTGCACTTTTTGCAAAACATGGTTCTGTACTTGCCTGCAATGTTATTGTTGGTGCTGTATTTCCTGTTATAGCCGGTACTCTTGTACTTCATGTCGTTTTTGTCATTATTGTTATCATTATTATTATTATTATTATTATTATTATTATTATTATTATTATTATTATTATTATTATTATTATTATTATTATTATTATTATTATTGCCATTGTTCTTTTTGCGATAGTTTTCATAGCAAGATGAATTGTTGAAGGCACACAGACCTTCGAACGCGAGAAACTTTCGAAGATTCTCGTTGCACAAGACGTTGTTGTTGTGGTACAACAAGGCGCTCATGTCGCAAATTTTAATGTTACTGCTGATATCGTTTCTATGGTTACATCTGATACTGTTATCATGGTTACTTCTGATACTGTTTTCGTGGTTACTGCCGATATTGTTTTTATGGTTACTGCTGATACTTTTTTCATGGTTTTTATTATTTTCATTTTTTTCATTGTTGTCTCGGTCACAAATATCGCTTTCTTTAACGCTTTGATTTCTATATTGAAATCTTTTTTGGAAATAACTTAGTTTTATTTGTTTATTAGCGTTAATGGCTTCCTTATTGGAATAAGCCATATTATTAATACTATTATTAAAACGAGTGATGCTCTTATTGGCATATTTATTATGGTGGTTAAGGAGAGGGTGGTTCCTGCCAATTGCGCAATTAATAATATTTTCGGAACGGCTAAGGTTGCTGTTGCTGGTCGATTCATCATTTGAGATCCCAAAGCGGTCATTAGTGATGGTGTGGCTGCTATCATCATTATCATCACTATCATCATTATCATCACTATCATCGTTATCATCACTATCATCACCACTATCGTAAGTTTCAGTACTACTGCCATCTCCTTCATACTTATCATCATCATCATCATTATCAGCATCAACATCATCATCATCATCGTCGTCGTCATCGTCAGGGGTGCTATAACTATTATAAAGATCTTTCCGATCCTTTTTCGTGTTTCTGCTGTTGTTGCAATTGTAACTCCCACACAAACAGTCCTTACTGTTGCAGCTACAACCACTGTCCACCGCACTGCTACACTGTCCACCACCACCACCACCACCACCACCACCACCACCACCACCACCACCACCACCACCACCACCACCACCACCACCACCACCACCACCACCACCACCACCACCACCACTCTTGCCACTACTACAAGCATCAGCGCTTCCATGAACAACATCTCCGTAGTGACTAACAACACTAGTTCTACCTCCAACCTCCCTATAGCAACCACAACATCCACTACTCCTCACGCCACCATAACAACCACCACCGAAGCAACCACCCAACGTTTGCACCAAACTCTTCTTCCTCTTCAGTCCTTTCACTCGCTCAATATTGCTTGTGGCTTCATCATTATTAACGCTGTAATTACTACTTCTGTTACTGCTGTTGTTGTTATTGCTGACACTGTTAGTTCTGATGTTGCTGCTACCGTTTTTGTGTTTTGTGTCACTGTTGTTTTTGTTATAAACGTTGTTGCAAATATAAGAGTCATTAGGGTTGATCCGGATTTTATTATTTTTAGTAGTAGTAGTAGTAGTAGTAGTAGTAGTAGTAGTAGTAGTAGTAGAAGTAGTAGTAGTAGTATTGTTATTATTATTATTGTTGTTGTTGCTAGCATTTTTATTCATTTTGATAACATTAATACCATTTCCTCCCACTTCATTTCTTATCCCCTTGACGGTCCCCAAGTCTCCACAAGAGGCCTCCTCGCCACTCAAGCCACAAACACCACTTGTCTCGCTTGCTCCTGACCTTTCAATTCTTTCCACAGTTACAATAATTTCCATCTGTTCCACTCTTCCATACACCTTTCCAATGCCACCTTCATCTCCTTGAGCCTCTCTACAACCACTGTTCCAAACCCCCTTCAGTTTGCTGTGCCTCATTGTGGCTGCGTTATACGTGTTACCACCATTTGTTAAGCTAGGTTTTCTATTTTTAAATAAGTTTTTATCATCATTAGAATTAACATAGATATCCTTATTTTTATCAGCATAATTTTCAATGCCCTTATTATTATTATTATTATTATTATTATTATTAATAGTAGTAATAATAAAACTATTATTACTACTTCTATTGTTGTTGTTAGTATTAGATGGGGCATAGCCACACTGTTTCCTGTCGGCTGATTTATGGGCACCATCAGCACAATTCCTCTTGACATTTATCAACTTATTACTGCTCTTCTTCTTATTTTTATCCTTATTATTATTATTATTATTATTTAATTTTTTTATTTTTTGAACTTTTATAATAAATAATTTTATTATTACGGTTGTTAGTAGTAGTAGTATCAGTAGTATTGATAACAACGTTGCTGTTAGTTGAAGCATTGTTTATGCAATTAACTTCATCACTATCGTTATTTTTAACTTCGACGTTGGGATAATTGTTTTTGTTTATGACCTTATTATTATTGTTATTATTATTATTATTATTATTTATTTTATTATTTTTACTAATAAAACAATAATAATTATTATTGTAATTATTACAATTATTATTTTTGTTGTTTGTGTGGTGTTTATCCAAGGATGACTCGGAAGAGGCATGAGAGTTGTAGAGAGTAGCGGAGATTCCACTCATAATGATGAAGAAGAGAAAGAGGAGGAGGAGGATGATGAGCCTTGTGTCAGACCTGATTCATTAACTGAACAATATTTGCGAAAACCAACGTCCGGATGGTTGAGTAACGGTTGGTTGGGAATTCGGAGAGTGATTTATTAAATCATTTTCGTAGATGCTTGAAAATATTTTTAAAAGATATTTAAACTATTTTAAAAAGTAATTTAGGGTATTATGGAAATTAATTTAAACTATCTTAAAAATCAATACAACATTTTAAAAGTAATTACGAGGATTGTAACTTCAAACTTTTAAATTCACTTTTATCGCTACAAAGTAACTTTTTTCAAGTTATCGTAGTTACTCAACAAGCCATAAATGCGCATTACTTTATCGAAACAGTGAAACGCTGAAAGCTATGCTTGAATCTGTTCATTACAGAATCACCAAAAAATAATTTCTTGATTCACTTTAAGACACACTAATTGGTCTGACCCGAAAATGCAGATAAAGTGACCTTTCTAGAACAATCTCGTAAAAATAATTCAAATATCAAAGCTCGTCAGTTAATTAAGAAAGTAATATAATAATAGTAGTTGGAGTAATAAACACCACAATTACTTTAAAGTATGAGACTTGCTGGTACTTAAAGTTCGCCTGATAAGCCAGAGCTTGCATTTAGTGCTCTAAAATCACATAATTATAAATACATTGCATTACCAATTAACATGGCCCTTAGTGCCTCTAATATGCACATTTACTGATTCGAAAATACGTTTATTGAACTAGTTGAATTGTTATAATAATAATAATAAGTTATTATTATTATTATTCAAACAGTGCCTTAATTGCTAATGTTTATATAGAGAAATTCTCCTTCTACACAATCACTTGCAAGTTTTTGTACTAGCTAAACTGTTATTTCACAGCTTTGCATTCATAAGGCAAAACACAAACACAGGAGTGTTGAATAGAGTTGGCACTTTTAAATGCTGAACTAGCATAAAAGTTTCAACAATGCTGACACATTCAAATACATCTGCATAATTATAGTCACTCAGACATCAGTGGGCTGTTATGCAAATTCTTCATCTCAAAACATTTATGAAACCATCAAAACAATAGTAATAGGTGTCAGGTCAAGGCTGCAGTATCAATTTCTGATCAAACAAATCCAAAACATATGCTTTTGAGCGGCCTTTTGAGTGAATAATTGTGAAAAAAGTAACCTGTCATATATCACCTATACATGGATGGCCGGTTTGGAGTGGCTAATAAAAATACGAAATTTTGATTTTTCGAAATCGTCTAAGACAGAAAAACAGAAAATTCATGAAAAATCACTAAGACACTGAAATGAGGCCATAAAAGCGCAACAGTTTCAAAACGATCATGTACCTTCGATGGCGAAAAGATGGCTTCTGAGACGTTGTTGAAGCTCGTCTGGCGTGATGTCATCAAGAAGTTCGTGAGCAGCATACACGTTGGGGTGAACACTCTCGAAGCGTTGTATTTCCTCTCTGACGGCAACGGAAATCGCTGTTGGTGACATCGCCAATCCGTTCTTGTGTTTCATCATTTTGTTCTCATGAGTTTCAATTGAGTTATAACAATTTTTTTATTTTTTTGAAAAATGAAGTTCTTTCCTATTTCAACAAACTTTCAATTAGATACAATTTTAAAATAGATGAAGTCGCCAACTAATTTAAAAAATATTAAATTAACTATGCCAAAACTCATTTCAAAAGCTTTTATTTTATTTACCATTATAAATTTAAAATCAAAAAGTTTAACGAAAGTTGACACAAAAGCAGGCTGACTAATATTGTTATGAACTCTCTTTTAAATACTTTTAACCTGTATGTTAGCGCACAACAGAAAAAAGTATAACTTTATAAAAAAATTAATATATTGATTTTATATACATATATCTTTACAACTAAGAAAGATAAATTATTTTTAGTTGATTTTGAAAAAATATTTCTAATTATGCGCTTAAAAATGTATTAAAAATAAATTTGGAATTCTAAGATGGCGCCATGATTTTTAATTTACATATTTTTGATGTACTGTTCAATTCCTTTGAAAAGGAAGCTCCAATAATTTATACACACCGATTTTTTAAAATATTATTTTAAAACTCATCCATTTTTTTACTCAAATCTAAAAATTTTCATGAAATCATGATTTCTGTGTTGGAGGAGTTTTAAAACAATATAGTTTCTTGTTATGTTTATCAAATACAAAAAGTTGTAATTGACAAACATGGCAAGCAAGCGAAGATTGGAAGAGATGGAAGAAGAAAATATCAAACGTATGAGAATGGGTGTTGAAATGGGTGGTTTCGGCAATCAGCAACATAACCAGTTTTTACCGAGATTTTACCAGCAATCGCTTTTTGGTCCCATATCGAAGCCTCCCAGTCACCAAGGTGCTATTCCGCCACATTTTCATCCACCCAACTTCACTGAACCTGCATACAACGGCAATAGGTTTCCTGGGTACGCGTCATCTTACCTTCCTTCACACTTCAACCACCCCCAATCAGCAGTTTTTAGAATGTTTCAACCATCAATTCATCAATCAGATCATTTCAGTTCATTTATGCACAATGAAAAATCGCATTTCGAATTTCCTCAAGAAAAACTTTTTTCACCTGATTTCATCCCAAAAAGTTTGATTTTGAAAAACCAAAAACTTTTGAAAAATCATGAAGCTTTCAAAAATGAACTCCCACTTCCACAAAAAGAATTTTCGCCAGATCAGAAGTCACCATACAATAACCAAATGAATGATGTTCCCCACCGCAACACTCCACTCAAATCAAACAACCAGCACTCAAACATCAATGGTTTCAACAAAGAATACTCTGTTCCTACTCAATCTTTCCATCCAGATTCTTTCCCTGCTAGCCCTTTCCACTCTGTCAAGCATGAAGGTTCCTCTTCCACAGACCCGTCCAAGAAACCTTCTTCCCAGCAATTACTCGAGGACTACCCTGCATACAACAAGTTTATCACTTCAGATCTATCAAGAAACGTTGCAAATAACAAGAATGGTTATAAAATCCTCTCTGAGCAACAGCTTTTGGCCTCAAAGGAACAAACCAGCAACCAAAGTGTCATCGACAACAAGAGCAACTGCAAAAATGCACAAATGAGCAATAACACTATCAATGATAGCAATACCACTCTGAAACTCCATAGCAATATCAACACTCAAGATTTGGATGTTAAAAGCGAACAGAGTTTCAACAGTTCAGGTTTTTTCTCTCAAGGTTTCCACCCACCAAGTTTTACTCATGGTTTGAATAACAGCACCATAAACAAAAGTATTAATGGAAATAACAACAATATTTTAAGAAAAGATGGGGTGAAAGATGGTGACATAGCGGAGGAAGCAAACACTCTGAGGAACCAAGCTGACCTTACCACTGTAGCTTCCAAGACTATTCCCCCAACCATCCCACATCCCACCCAATATAGCAACGCCAACAATAACCATTCAGTTTTTCACAGTAGTGGTAATATTATAAATAACAGTAACAGTAATGATAATATGAATAATAATAATAGTAACAGTAATTATAATATGAATAATATTAATAACAGTAATGATAATATGAATAATAATAATAGTAAGAGTAATCATAATATAAATAATAATAGTAACAGTAATAATACTATGAATAATAACATAAATTATGCAAATAGCAGCAGCACCAGCAGAATTGAGAACACAGACAGGCTTCCTTCAAAGCTGGAACCTGATCCGAAGCACCCCAGCCATCTTTTCATGCTCCAAAATGGAGGCCACCACCATAACAACAACAACAGCTACAATAATAATAACAAAAACGATAATAATAATAATAATAATAATAATAATAATAATAACAACAACCATGCAAAGATACACAAGGATCAGTTAGAAAACAATAATAATAATAATAATAATAATAATAATAATAATAATAATAATAATAATAATAACATTAAGAATGCTAACGTAAGTAGTAGCATGCGAGGGGTAGAGGAGAGTGGGGAGGTTGTTTTGAGGCATGAGAGGAAGAGGAAACAGGCTGAGATCAGTTAGTCCTCTATTATTTTTGTGACTATCTTTTTGTTAATAAATGAAATTATCAATAATTTTTCAATCTATTTCAATATAATAACATAGTAATAGTAATAATAAATAATCCAAGTTTGTGAAGCGCCAAAACAGGCAACTGAGGCGCTGTCTTGCTATTTCGTTTCCATTATAAAGTCAGAACATCTTACAGTTCCTTTTCAGTCCATCAACACACCACACCACCATCTCACAGAAGCCCACCAGAGAGAGGAGTCTCACTTGATTGATAGGTGTCAGATGCTCGAGACACGCCTTCAAGCTCTCCTGCACCATCGAAGCCTTTTGTGCCAGAATAAGAATGACGTCGATGGTCACAATGGACCCCACGTGACCAAAGATGTCGCCATAAATAATAATAATAATAATAATAATAATAATAATAATAATAATAATAATATTAATAATAATAGTGTTCAAAATGATAATAAACCGAATAGTTATGATGGTGTTAATCAGCACCAAAGTGACAACAGTATCTGTAACAGCAGCAGTAGCAGTGGTTTGGCAGGGCTGGATGTGGTGATTGAGGAAGTGAGGAGGGAGTATGAAGAAGGAAGGCATCTCTTGAAGGTGTTGCAAACCACAATCAACAACAACAACAATAATAATATTAATAATAATGATATTAATATTAACACTCAAAATACTAATGATAAATATAATATTAACAGCAATAATAATATTCATATGAATATTAACAGCCATAGCACCAATAATAATGCTAATAATAATATAAGTAACCATAGTAGCAACAACAACAGTAACCACAGTAGCAGCGAAAGCAGTAATCACAGCAACAGCAACCATTATCATCCTCATCATCATCAGGAGTATTTACCCACCAAAGTGAACAGCAACCACTTGTACAACAACACTCAACACCCAGCCTACCCTCCTTTCATGCCACCCTCCTTCCAAGTACCACCCCACAAAACTTCCCTATATCACCCCCTCTACAACCAACAACTGCGCAACCACTACTATCACCAGCAGCAACAACAGCAACATCATCAACTTCAGCAACATCAACTCCAACAACAGCAACTTCAACAACAACAACATTATAACTATCTACAAGCACAAAAACAACATTTCAACAACTACTACAATAACAACAATACTGACAATTTTGTCAACAGTAATCATTTATTGCCAAACAACAGATCACATAACAACAACCATTACAACTTCCACAACAACCACAACAACAACAACATCAACAACATTTGCAACAGCAGCAGCAACTTCTTCAGAAACTTCAACAAACAACCTCCTCGTCCTCCACCCAACCTTCTCTCCACCACCCCCCTCCCACCCATCCTTCAGCCATTCATTGCCCCCAACCACTCAATGCCTCTTATCGGATGCTCAAGTCTTAAAAGTGAATTCAATTATAATTTCTATTGTTTCTTTTACCACAAAAAGTCTATCTTGCCTTCTTGCCTTTTCAAAAAATTTTCATTTTTGTAATTCAATACTAATTTTTCTGGTACTATATTGTATTTTATACTATTGTATCATGATCTATATCATTGTTTTTCTATAATCTTCCATCATGTTGTATCATATTCTATTGTGTTATATTTTATTATTTTTTTTATTGTATCTTATTTTATTGTATTTTTTATTATTGTATTCTTTATTATTTTTTTAAATTGTTTTTTTTATTATTGTATCGTGTTTTATTTTTAAAATTTTTGTTCATATTATATTGTATTTTTTAATAAATATTTTGTTGCATTTTGTAGGATTTATTGATTTAGTTTGATGGCCACAACCACTCATCCATCCACCACTTCAGATTCCCCACTCAACGAAGCTTCAACTGCAGTCTCATCTTCATCATCATCATCATCTTCTAAAGAACTGCTATTGTCCTCTTCTTCTTCTTCTTCATCTTCTTCTTCTTCTCTCATCTCATCGTTATCATCATTAACATCATCATCATCATCATCATCAGCTGCAGCAACGTCTTTATCACAAGGTTCCACAAACACTTCAAGCCACGAAACAACAACCACTTGCAAAACTGACAAAGTTCCAGGCATATCTTTCATCATAGTATCATCATCATCATTATCATCGTCATCATCATCACCGTCACCATCTTCTTCCTCTTCCTTATCATCACCACTCTCATCATTATCATCATTATCATCATCTCCATCCTCCTCCTCTTCTTCTTCATCATCATCATCATCATCATCTTCATCATCTTCGTCACCACCATCCTTCCACAAGCCCAACTTCAATCCACTCTTATCAGTCAACCAACTCAACAACACCCTCAAATGTTGGCTCATTTCTCAAAAATTTATTTATCAAAAATTCAAACTAAATGACTCATTCAAACATTTGTAATTTAGTAGTTAATAATTATAATTTAATAAATAATTATTATAAATTAATACTGTAATAGTCATTCCTTCCTACTTCGTTAAATCATTCATTTCAATTATGAATCACCTGCTTAACGTTCGCTTTTATACCTCTTAAATGTACACACTATACCTCCATACATTTTTCACTTTCATACCTCAAGCTATTTTAATTTTTTATATTTTATAATTATTTTAATTTTAATTTCATCTAAATTATTTTATTTAGTATCTTAATTAAAACTTTGCCTCACTTTATGTTCTTGTGCACCTTAATACCTTCCAATACATTGCAGGCATTGAGAAGAGAAGCAACGGCCGGGTATTTTCAAAGATTTTTAATCATTTTTTAATTAATTAATTAATTAATTTTTCAATGTTTCAATGTTCTCAATAACTTTTTCTATTAAAAGCAATTATATTCACATTACATCAATTGCCTTCTTTTCAATCATAGACACCTTTTGGCGCCTCAGTTGCTTGCCTTGGCGCTTCACAAAGGAGATTTCTTGTTTTAATTATATTATTTTTTTTTTAAATAATAATTATTCTTTATTTTTATTTTTATTTTATAGTACTTTCATACTTACCGTTATAACGGTCAATCAAATTCGTGACGTCATTCGCAGGCTACTATTGCCTCCTTCACTGAGCACTTCTTCAACCTCAGAAGCTCTCAAGTGCCCATCATTATCAACAAGAGTAACAATGCCACAGCAAACAACAACAACAATAATAATTCCACACTGAACAACAACAATGATAACACTTCACTGAACAACAACAATAATAACTCCACACTGAACAACAACAATAATAACTCCACACTGAACAACAAAAATAATAATACTACAATAAATAACAACAATAATAACATTACAATAAATAACAATAACAACAATACCACTACAACGAGTAAAAACAACAATCTGATCAACTACAACAACAACAACAACACTAGTAGTGTAAACAACAACCCAAACAACTGCAGCAATAATTTGAAAAATAACACAAACAACTACGCTCATTTGCATAATAATAATCATAAAAACTTTGCATATATAAATAATATAAATAATAATGGCAATAATAACAACAACAACAATAATAATAATAATAATAATAATAATAATAATGATAACAACAAATGTCCAAGCTCCACAGCAACTGTTCCTGGTTCTAATGCTATCAGTAGTACTTGCATCACTAATAACAATGATAATAATAATAATAATAATAATAATAATAATAATAATAATAATAATAATAATAATAATAATAATAATAATATCAGTAGCAACACTATCAATCAAAATTCGTTTCCAAACTCAATCAACAAAAATAAAGTTCTTCAGAATCCATTCTACAACAACAACGATCACAAACTATTAAATAATAACAATAATAATAATAATAATAATAATAATAATAATAATAATACTAATACTAATAGTAATAATAATAAGATTTATAATGATAATAATAATTTCAATACTACTACTACTACTACTAATAATAATAATAATAATAATAATAATAATAATAATAATAATAAATTTTCAAAAAGACCGTACGTTGCTGTTTTCCACAACACATGTTAGTTATTGTTGGTGTTTTTGTTATTATTATTGTTTTTCAAGAAGTTCACAAAATCATTACATTTTATTCTTTGTGCCTTCAGCACTTTTTTTTCCATTTCATTATTATTTTATTTTTTCAATTTTTTGCATTTTTTATCATTATTACTAATATTTTTCAGTTTAATTTTTTCTGTCAACCGTTATTATTATTTTTTTATTATTATTAATTTTTAAACAGATATTGAGCAAATGGTGTCATTTGATTGGCTGAAAGTCCAGTATCAACGCTCCGTCAAAAACAAACAATCTAAAAACAACAACAATAACAACTTCTTCAAAAGCAAAAGTTCTTATGACGTCAAAGTCAACAACTACAACTCTAACGTCAATCTGTACAACAAAAACAACAATTTCAACAACTTAAACAATAACAAATTCAACAACTTTACCAACTCTTACAACAATAAGCTCCCATTAAATAAAGCTTTTGTTGGCGTTGGTGGGGGTGGTAGTGGAGCTGGTGGTAGTGGAGCTGGTGGTAGCGGAGCTGGTGGTAGTGGTGAAGGTGGTGGGGATGATGAGGATGACGTTGACTTGTGCTTGTTTTGTTGTTGTCCTCTCTCTCTCGTCAGAAGCATCAACAAGCACCAGAAGCCTGGTGCCTTCTATGACGTCAACAACGTAAAGAATAATTATAATCACAATAATAATGATAATAATAATAATAATAATAATAATAATAATAATAATAATAATAATAATAATAATAATAATAATAATAATAATAATAATAATAATAATAATAATAATAATAGATATAATAACATCAATAATAATAATAATAATAATAATAATAATAATAATAATAATATCAATAGTATTACTACTACTAGTGGTAATAAGTACGCCATCTTCAATAGCAACACCATCAAAACCGAACCTCAGTTCCACAACGACTTCAAAGGCGATATCGTCAACAAGAACCCCAACGGGAATATCAACCACAATAATCCTTACCACAATAATAAAACCCTTAACTATAAAAATAATAATAACAATATCAATAGTAATAATAATATCAATAATAATAACAATATCAATAATAATAATAATAATAATAAAAGAAGAAAGTATCTTTCTTCCTTCTGTTCTTCTCACTGCAGATCTTCGTTCCTCTGCTGCCAATTCCACGCCCAATCCATCCATTTGTCCTTCAAACGCCCGCGTCATAATAAACATATGAAAAATAACAATGGCCACAACTTCAACAACAACAACAAAAAAATGAACAGCAACATGACCAAGGGTTTCACTACTGTTGCAAGCGATGCCAAGTTTCGTGATAACGTCATAAAAGAAGAGACAGGCGTCATGAAGGCTACTTTTGACAACAAACAAGAACAATTTCTCGCCTCAAACGTCATCAAACGAGAAAATGACATCACACTTAACAACAACTCTGCGCAACCACACCCCCCCAACAACAGCAACTTCACACAATGCCGTCTTGCCAACACCTCCACACTTCAAATCGGTAGTTCTTTGAATGGAAATAATGGTGGTGTCAACACAGACTTTTCTTTTGCACCCTTCAGTACGTATTCTTCTACTGCTATCACTGATTCAAAGACTTCTCATAGTACTACTAGCCACTCCCATGGTGCAACGGCCGGTACACTTGGCAAAGTAACTTTTGAAGGCAGTACAGACAACGCCATTAAGCAACCATTAGCACTCTCATCACTGTCAGCCAGCAACACCACAACGAACAAGAGTGATCAGCTTTGTGTGGTAAGTTTGAGTGTGTGTTTGAGTGTGTGTGTGTGTTACATTTGATATATGCGGTTGTGAGAACGGGATTCTTGTGAACCTTTTATAACAAAACTAACATTAACAACGTTGAAACAAATAATAAGAATATAATGATAATAATAATACTGATAATAATACAAATGATAATAATACTAATCACAATAATAATAATAATAATAATCACAATATTAGTAATAGTACTTAAGATAACAATAATATTAATGATAATGATAACACGATAGCATGACGAGTTCTCCACCAATCTACTCAGAGGTCCAACTACGGGCGCTGGAGGGACGTGATGAGGATGAAGAGGAAGAAAAAGCAGTTGCCTCCTTCACAGGCGTCCTTCCACAACCACCACCCACCTCTGCGATCCCCTTCTCACCTTATCGATCTGAGGACCTGTCTTCTGTGTGGTCTGCAAGGAGACCTCTCAGGCAATGGACCCGGAAGGTGACCATACACATTCCTCTTTTTCTCCCCACCCATCCTCTTTTTCTCCCCACTTATCCTCCTTTTCTTTCCACCCATCCTTCTCTTCTTCTTCATTTCATCCTCCTCTTCTTCCTTCTCATCTTTTTCTTTCTCATTTCTCTCCTCATCCTACCCTCCTCATCCTACCTTCTTCCTCACTTCATTCTTCTTTTCATCTCATCATCTGCCTCACTTCTTTCCTTTCTCAACCTTTCTTTATTCCCCTCACAGCTTCTTTCTTCACTCTTTTTCAACCTTATTCTTTCATATTCTCAGCCATTCTATCTTATTTTTCATCATTCCATATTATTTTTTTTAATTCATTTTTTATAAAATTTTTCTTTATACCTTATTCATTGCATCACTCTTTCATACCTCACTCAAGCTTCATCATTCATCCATTCACCATCTATCGCTTCACCACTCATCCAATCTTCACTACTCATTCCTCCATCACTCATCCCTCCAACAATCCACCATTCATGCTCCCACCAGACTGCTTCCTGCAGCGGCAGACACGTGGGTGCACTGCAATTGCATCCTGTGGACCAGTGACGTGTACGAAACCCTTGACGGCAGCATCATCGGCTCCGCCTACTACGTCAATCTCTACAACTCAGACTTCAAAACCGGAATTGTAGGTCAAAAGTCTGGCTTAGTAGGTCACAAAAGGGGATTAGTGGGTCACAAAAGGGGCTTGGTGAGTCAAAAAAGTGAAGAAAAGCTGGATGAGATATCGAAGAGGGAGGAAGGTGGTGTGGTGTCTAGAGTTACTGGTGGTACTGGTGGTGGTGGAGATGGAGGCGTTGTAGCAAGGGTGGCTTTCAGTGGTGACGTAGCGCGGGGAGGGGTGGTGGAAGGGGGCTGTGTGGTGTGTGGAGGCAGGGGCGCCACTGTGATGTGTTTCAACGTGCTGTGTGGCGTGCTCTTCCATCTGCCTTGTGCCATGCAGGCAGGAGTGCTCTTCCTCGAAAACAAGGTTCCTCTACAACTTCCGTTACGTCATTATTCAATAGCTTTTTGGGTTTGATTGTACAAGTAATATTGGCTGCAAAGTATCATTGACCATTCAACACCCCACCAACAACTTTTCAATTCACTCTTCCGCCACATTTTTCATCACTACATCATTTACCACATTATACTCTTTCTCTCCACCACACCTTCAGCCACATTCCACCACACCATTCACCGCATTCCCCACACCCAAAACACGTTCCACCACAGACCACCTACTGCAAGACGCACGCACCACCACAACTGCCCTGTGCCTCCCTCCACAACCTCGCCATCTTTCGGAGGGTGTCTGTGGAGAAAGATGAAGTTCAATTGCTTACTGGGTTGGTGTTCACATGAATGAGCACGAATCATGCACTTTTAAAATCATAGTTTAAATCCGTTTTAAAGTCTTTGTAAAAATTAAGTAATTTATATAATAATATTATATCTTATTTATGTTTGAGAGGTGCGAAAGAATGTTGAAAAGCTGATGCACTCGTCACAACACTTAAAACTCCGGCACAACCACCACAGCATGTTGCGAGAGGATGAGTCGAAGGGAGTGGTTCTGAGGGTGGGTTCTCTGCTGCTCTTGTCCTTCGGCACCCTCCATTCGCAACACATTTCCTCCCAACACTTCCACCAGCAACATTCCATCTATCCGGTTCGTCTCCATTCCTTTATCACTCGTCTTCTACACCCCTCCATCAAGCTATTATTTTTCTCTACCTCGTTCATTCCTCTCTATTCTTCAAATTAGTTTTTATTCATTCCTTTTTTATTCTTTCTTTTTTCTATTACCTTTTGCTTCCATCCTTCCTTCTCTCATTCATACTCTTTCCATCTTTTCTACTACCATCTTTCCTTTTTTCATTTTTTTTGTCATCATCCTTCCTTCTTCCAACCCTTCTTTCCCCGCACCACTACAGTCGGGTTACAGAAGTGTCAGACTGCACTGGAGTAGTGACAGAAGCCAGTGCAGATGTGCTTATCTGTGCTCCATCAGAGAGAGACAAGGTGTCTGCTCCATCCTTCCATCCATTATAACTTTTTTATCAATAATATACGCCTTTTTTGTACTTTTATTTTCAATAAAAAATTTAATAAATTTACTTTGTTAAACGTCAAAGAGATAACTTAGGCGCCTGTTTAAGATAATTCAGTATTAATATGATTTTATGTACACATGCATGCAGGGTAGTGCAACATTTGTGTATATTGGTGGTCTTTCATTGATTGCAGGCCAACCACTCTTTGTGGTGCAAGCTTTTGAAGAAGGAGATGAAGGCTGGTGTTCTCTTGGTGGCCATGGTGACGATGGTGGGGATGAGGATAGGGATAAAGATGATAATGGTGATGCTGGTGCGGAAGGGAGTGAGGAAGTAAAGAAGAAGAAGAGAATGATCTTTGAAGACACTACATGCACTGGTAATTGTGATTGTATTTTTTGATGTTCTAGTTTCTACACACGCACACACACACACACACACACACACACACACACACACACACACACACACACACACACACACACATAAAATCAGGAGTGTGGAAGAAGGTGGTGAGCAAGATGCACAACGTGCGAAGAGGAGTTGGCGGTTGGAGGGGAGAGTGGAGGGATGGAGAGGAGGTCTTTGGCTTGAAGGATGAGACTGTCATTCGAGTGCTTGAATCGGTTGGCACTTCCTCCATCTTTTCCACTATGATTTCTTCCATCATAACCTTTCAGCATTTTTCCTTATAATCCCACCATCCACCCACATTCATCTCTATCTTCCTTCATAAACATCTTTTACCTTCTCCATTAAACTGTTATAACCCTTTCAACTTCCAGTAACCTTCAACCTTCCCATAATACCCACCACACCTTTCACACGAGCAAATGTGCACCCTTCTGAATGTCCACAGATGCCTGGAGTGGAGTCCTTGAAGAACTACCAGCCTCGCTTCGGCAGGAACAGCGCCTTCCAGCTTCCTTTGCCCATTAACTCCTCAGGCTGCATCCGATCTGAACCATTCGTCAACCGGTTTGTTACAATATTGCATAGTGCAACGTAATGTCTAGTAATATTCACAATGGTTTCAAAGTCACGCTTTTATTACGTATCAATCATCTTCTGTTGTACATTATGTTGCATTTTTATGTATTGTTATCATTAAGTCCTACCATCCTTGCGTTGTTTGTTTATTTGATTAATTACGTATCTTCCATCACTTGTAGTCATTTTCACCTTTAAATCATTCGCACGCAGGCCACACAGCTCCAGGTCTACTCCAGGCAGGAGCAAGGGTCACCGTAGTGGTCGCAACCACCACAGCAACGCTGCTCGAGGCAGCAACGGAGGCAGAGGTAACAGCAGCGGCATCTCAGCCGAGGAGGGGTTGTTGTACAGCGAGGACTTGAGTGTGGAGCAGTACTTGAAGCACTCATGGGCCGCCATTAAGTGCCAGCGCTACAGGCTGCTCCAGAAGGAGTGGAGGAACAATGTGTATCTCAGGCGCTCCAACATCCAGGTGTGTGTTTTGTTAGAGTTTTTTTCTATTTGTCGGCTTGAAAGACAGTTTGATGTTTCAAAAGCACTTTCTACCATTCCACTGCATCACCGTCTCACAACATTCTTCTTTACTATTGTCATTGGGCCGCTTATACTACTGGCTCAAGAAAATAACAACAACTTCCCAATTTCACCATAGTATACCATTTCATCACTTCATACCATACCATTCCGCGCCCATCCACTCACCCCACCACACCACACCATACCATTCCACCCACCCCACCACACCACACCATACCATTCCACCCACCCCACCACACCACACCATTCCATTCCACCCACTCCACCACACCACACCATTCCAGCCACCACACCACACCATATCATCCTACCCACCACACCATACTATTCTATTCACCACACCACTAAACACAGGGCATGGGCTTGTTTGCAGCCAGAGATATGGACCAGTTTTGGATGGTGATCGAGTACGTTGGCGAATTGATACGTAACGAGGTGGCTGAGAGGAGGGAGAAGGTGTATGAAAGCCAGGTGGGTGGTGACGGTGGCTCCAGAGTGGTTCTTGGGGGTTGTTGCGGCTGAACATTTCATTACTCATGAGCAGATTCGTCAGTTATTCGCTTTCCATTTGCACTACCATCTTTCCACCACCTTTTCATGGCCTTCTCACCGCCACCACAACAGAACAGAGGAACTTACATGTTCCGCTTGGACGAGATGACGGTGGTTGATGCCACAACCACAGGAGGTCCTGCTCGCTTCATCAACCACAGCTGCAAGCCCAACTGCTTCACTGAAGTCCTTGCTGTGAGTGGCCTTGAAGTCTTCCGTATTTTAATTGTTGTTTGTAGTAGCTCAAATGGAGCATTTCGTATTGTCCCCTTTGACCAATTGCTTGTTAAATTTCTAAAAACTACTTAACATTTTTTGTTCATTTATAGCTCGCTTTAACCACTCAGACGGAAAAAGGACTAAAAATAGTGATTGTAGCCAAGCGCAACATATGTTGTGGAGAAGAGGTTAATAGTGGTGGTTATGGGTCTGTGTATGTACATGTGCTACGGCGCTAGTTTCTTCTGAAATTTATTACGCAAATGCTTTATCATCACTGTCATTTCGTACACTTCGCAATCAAGCACCTCCTGATATTTCAAACCTTTTTCACCACCCCCGCAACACCATGCAATACCATTAAACATCCATGCAACCGTATACAATACTCATGAAACACCATACAACACCGCGCAACACCATACAACAACATACACCATACGACACCATACGCTCTTCCACAGTTGAGTTACGACTACAAGTTCAACCTGGAGGATGACAAGAAGCTTCCTTGCCTATGTGGTGCTGACCAGTGCCTGCGATGGATGAACTGAAAACCCGAGCACCTCCGTGCATCATTAGATTTATTTTCCTTAAAACATTTATCCTTTTCATACTTGTTACAAATTAGGCACAAATGAGAATTCAAGCATTCATGACTTCAGACACATCAATTTCTCAGTGTTGCATGAAAAACTAACACTGATTTTTGTTAATTATTGATTGTTATAGCTTGTATATAACATTGTTGTTGAGTGCAACAACTGCGTCTTTCCGATCGAGTTAAACGCGCGTAGTTTGTGTCGTTCATACTATTAATGGTTGTATTACGCACGTCTTATGATCTGTTAGTTTTGTCTTCATGCGTTGTTTTAGCGTTGAATTGCCATTGTACCATAGCGCGTTGATGTCATTGATATTGTGAGATGCTGATCAATTGGTATTACCAGACAAACTTCGTCGAATTGTACATTCAGATCCTCTGTTAGCGCATGTGCACAAACCACCCTGAATCATGCTTTTAATACTCTGACCCATTCAACAACTTTGTGTCTCTTAATTTTTTCAGATTTTTATCATTTCTTCCAACTAAATCTTTTTCTGCATCGACCCAAGGCATCCTCCTTGCGTCGATGGCACAGACTTGCAACACTGCATGCCCTGCAAGCGTGTATTAAAGAGTTTCTACCCACTTTTTTGTGTCTTCAATCGCCTCCAATCATAATCGAACACTCATCATAACTACCAAGAATAGTGCTAACAAATTTTATTTATTTTTTCTTACCAACACCATTCGTAGCTTGAGCTCCGGATACTTTATTCTGGGTAAGTGAATACTCCTAGAGCTCCCACTAATGCTACAACTACTACTACTACTACCATTCCTTCTACTAATACTACTACTACTACTACTACTACTACTACTACTACTACTACTACTACTACTACTACTGCTACTACTACTACTACTACTACTACTACTACTACTACTACTACTACTACTACTACTACTACTATCCTCGAAACCTCCGCGTTTTGAAGCTGAGATGGTGATGGATTACCATCAAAGGTATTTACAGAAAAAAACTTCAGTATTCAAAATTATTGAAATATTGAATAATCAACTAAGAAAAATGGAAAATAAAATGGAAAAAAATAAATTTATTAAGGTTTTTACAATAATTTCCAGTAGCTACCATGTTGATTTGAGTTGGTTGTAATTGTTGTATGCATGTGAATTGTTGTGATTGTTGTAGGGTGTATCTCTGAGGTAGACCGATTGATGTGGGGGCTGTTGTGGCGTTTGATAAAGAGGTTGCTGGTTTTGTTGTTGCACGTATGACTCTTGGGAGCTGAAGTCAAGTTGGTGGTGGGAGTTGGCATGATTGGTTTCGAGGTTGTGAGTGCTGTAGTGATGGGAGCTAGGATAGCTAGTGTCAGGAGTGTGAGTGCTGTAGTGGTGGGAACTGGGATGAAAGTGAGAGTCTTGGTGGTGGTGGTGATGACCTTCATTGAAGTCTGATGCATACATGATGCCCTGATTGGGATCAAAGAGGGTGCCCGACTTTTTGAAGTTGGTGAATTTGAAGTTTCGAGTGTTAATCATGTTCTTGATGCGAGGGTTGCTAGCAAGACTCTTGTTTTTGTTATACTTGTCAAACTTGGCTTTTTTATTTGAAATTCGCACCAACCTGTGTGAAAGGAAAGAAAGGTTTGAAAGGGTGGGAAAGCGCCAAAGCACACCACTCACTTGGCCATCTCCAATTGTGCCTCCAGCATCACTCCAGCCTCCTGCAGGCCGTTGATAGTGTTGATGGCACAGTTCAACTTGGCAGTCTTCTTGGAACGAGCTGAGCCATCGAACTTCATGTTCTCAACCTCCAGAGTGTATGTGTACTTTTGGTCCATTGAAGCACTTTTATCTGACACATCCTTGTACTAGCGGTGTATCATTCAAATGATGATTTTTAAAAAATATAATTTTCAGCAGATAATAGCACAATATTATAACAGGTGGTCACTATAGCAACCTCAAGAAAGCGGTATATGTTGTTGAGAAAAAGAATAGGATGGAGGTCCCTGCAAATGCGAGGAACTGCCAAGGCGTCATCAAATAGCTTCTGGGGATTTTGCTTTAGAAATGACTTTTTCACATACAATGCTCCGTCTGGTTTCAAGTTGATATTTAATTTAATTAAAATTTTTAAGCTTCCGAAAAATTAATTTATATATTTTTATTAGTTGATGTGGTTGTTCTTCTCACTGATGTTTTCGAGATGTTCAGCTCCAAAGTGGTGTTTGATGATTTCTCCACAAACTAGCATGCGGGCAGCTTTTTTTGATGTTCCTTCCATTGAAAATATCTTTCCCTTTACCTCTACCTATATTATTAAGTGCAAATGTGAAAATTCAAACCTTATAATCTATTATTTGGGCATGATTTTGAATATGACAGGCAATTTATTTATATAAATGTGTGGTTTCATACCTGACACACTTTGACACGCTCATGTTCGGATAAAAAACTGAACTGAATTTTAGGAAAGAGTACATTGATAGCCACAAGAACGTTTTGCAGATTTTCAGGTACTTCTTGTTTTATTTTTTTCTCTGCTTCTTCAAAACTGTCCTTGCTAAAGGTACGCTTCAGTTGAGTTTTAGGAAACTGGTCATTTTGACTGAAATACTTGAGTGCTGCAGTGGCTGCGTCCAATTTTGCCTTCTGTTTGGAACGACCCTCTCCATAAAAAGCCTGTCACACAATTCGAATTTTGATAACTACGCGTAAAAAATGAATGAAAAATTCAGTTTAGCGATTTTTAAAGATGAACATAAAAGATGCCCAAATAAAAAAATTAATTTACCGACATTGTCCTCGTTGATCTTGCATTCCGCAATAAACAGAGGTTCTTTTGTGGAGCCATTCTTGGCAACAACGGTGTATGAAACTCTTGGATAAATTTGGTACAATAGCGATATTTTGTTATCTTGAGAATTATTCAGTAAGTCAAAACCATTCCCCGTCCATTTTGAATACTTTACATCCATCCTTCAAAGATCTAAGCAAGGCAAAAACACGAGATAATTTATGCAAACAAGCATGCATGAAAACAAATGTTCAACATTCATTACGAAACTTTTTTAAAAATTTATATGAAATATTTTAATTTTTTTTGTCATGAATAACCAATAAACTCTATTTTAAATTAATAATAAATATATCTATGTATACCAACAAACACATCTCAAGATTTCTCTATAAAAGCATGGGCCCATTACTGTTTCTATAGTAGATAAGTCATGGCTAGAGACGTTTATGCGGTGGTAAATTCTAATATTCTAATATCTTTGGCTATCATAACCATCTGCCAACCTTGCATTTACATTTTTTTCTCTAACTATAAAATTTACTCTTTTTGGTGCCTTGTCATTTGTGAGTAGCACTTTATTTTTATTTCCTGATTATATTAGATTCAATTGGATTAAATGAGATTAGACTAGATAAAATTATTAACACAAAAATTTTGGTTAGTTGCAATAAGTAAAATGGTATACTATTTATCTACACAGTTATTTATAAATTCATGAAAAAACTTACAAATTATATTAAAGATTTGACTCAATTTTTAAATTTCCACTATCAAGGCATTGCCTCAGTTTTGCAGCTCTTTATTAATTTGGAGTACAAAGTCAATAACTTTTATGGCCGTTCGAAGCTTCTCAAACTCGTCGACGTGTATGCGCACTTTAGTTACCTGATCTGCCTTGTTTTGTCGTTCCATTATTTGCTTGTTCTTCCCTTCTTTAAAAACGGTGAGATCTTTTTTGAATTATTTACTATTTAATATCTTACATATAACCAAGTGGCTAACACATCGTATAAATCAAGTTTCTTTCGTTTCAGCTGATATCTTCGCAAAAATACATTGTAGAAGTACCAATAATCATTGTGGGGCGAGTTTTAGTCCACTGAGAATCTAGTTTGCATAGAATGTTTCAAATTTAATTCACATATTTAAAATTTTCAAAGTTTTCAATTGTGATAAAGTGCAGATTTTTGAGTTGGCTTTTAATCAATTTCAAAAATTTGTATGCATATGAACAAATTGATATTTCAGCATCATTTCAAGTACGTTCAGTAAAAACTTGTATTATTTTACTAAGTTTAAACCATCTGTTGTTGTTTTATAAAGGTTAGAGAAGGGAATAATTATAAATATTTATCTTATTTAATCTTACTATAAGTATGACATAGGCCACATGTTTAAGAGAACTTGGTTTTAGCTAACTAGTCACTTAAGGTGCCAGTGTACATAGTGGAGCGCTAAATATTTACATACAAACTGTCAACGTATATAAGTTTATGACCACTATTCTAAATTCAGCTTACAATGCACACTAATTCATTGTTCTCACACAGCATTCACCGCGGGATCCCATCTAGGTGCACTAGCAATGCTAGCTGCCGTCAACCATTTCCATCTTTCCCAGTCTATCAATTCTTTTCTCGTCTCAGAACCAATCAAAAAAACTGCCGAAGAAGCGTCCATATTTCTTTGATGTCGATCGCTGACTCAAGTTATTTTAATTTATGTTTCATCGATTTTAACTTGTTCATCTTCGTACCATTCACTGCGGCATATTAGAGTTTATTAGTTCATATTTTGTGCCTTTTATTTTCAAAGTCTGTTTTCTGTAATTTATTGAAAAGTAAAAAATTAATAAAAAATATTTTTTTTTAATTCACAAACTTTTTAACACTTATTCTTTCACGCTTCTTTCCACACATCCATCCTCACGTAGACCTTTTCTCACGGCCTTTCTCAACAGCCTTTTTTTAATTTATGAATCAACTTTTGGTCTCCAGCCTTCTTTGCAGAACTTTATTAGCTTTATAGCGTCGAACTTTTTGAAAGCAAAATCTTCCACCAAAATATCCACATCAAGACTTGCTAGCAAGCTGCCATCCACTTGTTCTTTTTTGAATTTGTCTCCGTATGCTCCCATGCCCAGCAACTCCAAACTCCGCATCACTTCCATCACGTTGAAGTTCTCCATGCTTTTAGGAATCTCCCAAACATTATTCCAGCCACCTTCTTTTTGTGGAGTTAAGTACGTTTGTCTGTTGTTAGTTAGCTCATTGTTGTCATTAATGTTGGTATACCTGCTGTCATTGTTGGTGTTGTAGGTATCGTAATTTTTAGTTATGATATCTTCTGGTTGACGAAACAAATTGTTGTTTTTGTTGTTGCTTTTGTTGTTGGAGTCAGTGGATAGTACATCAGCTTTCGAATCATCACTGCTAGGGGCATCGTTGCATGGTTTAAGGTAGCTGGACGAATGCATTTCTAAGTACACCTCACTAGCATCCTTCTTGCCATTCTGGTTGTAGCTGCTGTTGTCGGAAGAACCCCAACCATACGAATCCTCCATGAAAGCACCAGCGTCGATATCTTCAACTCCATTCATTTTTTCAATCTCATCCACCCTTTCATTTCCATTCTCCTTCACTCCATCCTCTTTTTTGTCATTCTCTTCTTTGTCATTTGAGTCGGTCTCATCTCCAGCAAATTGATTGCTTTCTTGCTTCATGACTTGTTGACTATTGCTTGATAACTCCCTCTCAATCTTCTTTATTCGCACTTGCGGTGCAGGTGGTTTCACGAAAAGAGGAGGATGTTGAGGAGGAGAAAGAGGGTGAACGAAAGAAGACGGTAGACGATGATGAGGCGACGGCAGAGGCTGGTGGGGTGAAGGCGGATGGTGGTGAGGAGAATGCAGGAGGTTATCCTTGATGCTTTCGTAATAACTGTCGTCGTATGAAACGCCCTCATCCGTTGCCCCCGCACTGTTGAGTTCGTCCATCGACTTTGAAATCTTCCGATGAATGACACCTCTGCCGTTGGCATGGCAACCACCAATGATATCATAATCTTCATTCCAAATGGTGTCTTCGTTGCTCTTGGAGAGAAGGGTGGGTCTTGTGATAATACTTTTTTTAATTTCGTTGTTTACTTTATCATTCCTCTCATCATTCAGCACGACAACCTCATTGTCGAGTGCTTCACTATAACAAGCAGCTTTCGGTTCATTCGATCGATCGCTTTTTTTACTCTTTATTCTCGCTCTCATCATTCTCATTTGCCAACCCTCATCACCTGCACTCGCGTTTTCATCATCCATTTTATCACTTTCCGTACCGTCGTTACTATTACTTTTGTCACTATGTGTTATATTGCTAGTTATCACCGTATTATGGCTCTCGACATTATGGTCAAAAAACGGTTGAATTAAGGAATCGCTGTGTGTCGAAGGACTCTGTAAAGAAAGTAGATGTTATCGTTAGAAGATCTTTATGCATGCAACTTTGCGAAACTATTTTGATGAATATTGTTATTTCATTTAAACATTTTATTATTTTAAAAAAATATTTTTTAAATTATTATTTTGTACATAATAAAAATGAAGTTAAATTTAAAGCGCCAAGGCAAGCAACTGAGGCGCTTATTTCTGAGCTAGAAGAACTCTAAGCTGTTGTATAGTTTAAAATTTATCTTAAGGAATAGAATACTCTGGTGCATGTTTGCATCTTTTGAATTTCATTTCACCTATGGCATTTCATGGCGTCTCTTCTTCTCAACAATACTCCATCATACCTTTTCTTTTCCAATCAATTGTGTTTACATTGGCAAGTAGCCAATAGCGACGACGGTCACCATTCTTCAGGTGCACTCTTTTGTTCAATACAACATTCCTTCACTTTGAGTGATGGCTTAGTCGGTGTTTCAAACCGGAAGTTTGGACTAATTACATAGATAGCGTAAATTCTGGATTAGACGACCTACGTCTTTATAACCTAATCAAGCCCCAAATATCATTAACTAGGTCAAGGCATTTCATCATATTTTCAGTATGTATATATAATTATGAAACGTCATACTTCTGATTTTTGGTAATAAACTTCAACATCAATGTCACCTGGCTGCTATCGCGACCTCGAACTCTGCCCTTCACGAAGTCATTCTTGGCGGAGATTCTCCAGAACCTGAAAAAAAAACGATAAATATGCAAAAGCTTGTGAAAAGTTGGCTATTTCAAATGTACGAATTTGAATAATTATTCTCCTGAGCCTGCTTGAGTACAAAGAATAAAGCCTCAGGTTTAATGAGTAATTAAAAAAAATAATAATAACTTCAATTCGTAAAGCGCCAAGGCAAGCTACTGAGGCGCTTAAAAGAGTATCAAAACAAACTGTAAACTTTCTAAAAACTTCTTATATGAAAAATTGAAAAAAAAATTTAGTGCACAAACCATCAATCTAATCTAACCAAAACATTGTATTAGCGCTTATTTATTACTGAACTACTTAATAAGCTTTAAAAATTACATTAATAATAATAATTATTATTATTATTACTATTATTATTATTATTATTATTATTATTATTATTATTATTATTATTATTATTAGTATTATTGTTATTATTATTACACGCTGATTACATTCAATAGCAACCACAAGCGACACCTGAGTTTCTTGGGTAGGTTGTTGAAGCTGGATGCAATGGAGTGGGAGCGGCTGGACGACTGCTTGGGTAGGGTATCTGGCATGGGCTGCAAGTTCACCGCACTGACGCCACTCTTGAAACCGTTTCTTTTGTTGGTGGTGTTGTTGTTGTTGTTGTTGTTGTTGTTTTTGTTGTTGTTGTTGTTTGGGTCGGCCTTGCTTTTGTGAAGTTTGTAAATCGAAGAAGTGGAGACTCTGGCTTTGAGAGTCACGTGATTGTGTTTAATGTTGTTTTTCTTGTTGTTCTCTTTTTGTTTGTGTAAGAGATCTTTTTTGATGCTTATGAAGTTTTCATATTTGACTTGGTGAGTGTCTGGTTTGGACGACTGGCTTTCACTGTTTATAACTTCATTGTCGTTTTCAAGATCTCCCCTTATATTCATCCTTCGCATCAGTTTTTGAGAAGGTTTGAGATGTTGAGGGAGTGGTATGGGTGGCAGAGGTCTATTGGAAGAGACCTGAGCTGTAGTGGTTCTGGCATGACTGTTTGGGGAACGAGACAAAGTGGCAGCAGGAACTTGCTCAAGCACTTCCCAGCTGTCAGAAGCGCACAGTCGGTCGACCGAGGTCTCTGAAGGAGTTCTTGGTGGCTTTTCAGCGGCAGAGTGCGTGGTAGTGTGGTCTACAGACAATTTTCTAGATTCTTTCGTGTTTGTAATGTGAGGTTTGGAGCTTGCAAAAGACGTGTACGATGAGATGTTTGAGGCAGATTGCGATGTTCTCTGGAGTTGAAGATTGCACAAATCATTTGTGGTGTTGGCTGGAGAATCACTTTCGTGCTGACTTTTTCTGGAAACATTCTCAATTTTTTCTGCCTTTGATCCTACAGTGTGTCCTTCTACAGACCTTCTCACTTCGGATCTTCTCCGGTCTCCTTTGGACTCGTTGAATGCCTCTCTTCTCGCCACACTCGATCGTTTTTTGCTTGTTGTGCGAGGGTGAGGTGAAGGTGATATTGGTGGTGATGATGAAGACTGAAGTTGTAGTGGTGATGATGAAGACTGGGGTTGGGGTGGTGATGCTGAAGACTGGGGTTGGGCTGGTGATGATAAAGGTTGCGATGATGAAGGTTGTGATGAGGAAGGTTGTGATGATGAAAAAGAAAATGACGTTTTTTTTGGAAGGCGATTTTGTGGCGGCTTTTGTGATACCAGGGGAGTTGAGCTGATTTCATAGTTGTTTTTGTGTTTTTCGACTTTTTTATTAATAACTGAACCACCGCTGCTTTCTTGACAAGAATTTCCTGCGTCATTGCCATGGTCTCCACTCTTCCTCCTCTCGTCACTTGTCTTTTCTATAGGCTCATAGAGCTCGCAAGAGGTGATCGCAATTTCTGTGTTTGTGTTGGATCTTCTTCAGTTTAAAAAGGAATAAAAAGTTATTAATGGTATAAAAACACGCGATCGAATGTAATAAACTCTGTTATGTTGTGTAACTTGCAATAAATACTATAAAATATACTATTTATGAACAAATAAATAAATGCATAAAACGATGCAGTGAATCATTCACGGCACCCACCCATGAGAAATGGGTTGGTGCACTGGACAGGAAGAGAGTCCAAACAAGTGCTCAAGTCTCCTCCGTCGTGTGGCACGTGTTCCAGCAAGAGAGGGTAGTAGGATGGAATGTAAAAGAACTCTTTGCAAGTAGAGCCAGTGTCTGTGAGAGAGGTGGGGGTGAAGGAGGTTTGTAATGGATAGGAAAATAATCACGGAATAAAGGGGGTTGAAGTGAACAAGGTATATGAAGTTATCAAATGACAAAAAACATAAACAGGTCATTAATATGACAGCTCATCTAATACATTTGTATTTAATCTGGTCAAAACATTTGTATAGCGCTGATTAAACAATATTGAAAAGCACTCATAACCAACCTAGGTCGACGGTGGCACACATGAGGTACTCCTCGTAGAAGGTGGTGTGGAAGTAGAGAGGCTTCGAGAAGGGCCTGCCCGTGTAAGGTGTTGAAGACCCCTCGTAAACGTTCATGCACTCCTCACGGTCCCCCACCACCACCACCTCAGGCAACTGTGGTGTTGTTGTTTTTGTTATGGCTGTTATCGTTGTTGTTGTTATGGATGTTATCGTTGTTGTTGTTAAGGCTGTTATCGTTGTTGTTATTTTTAATATAATTTTTGTTATTTTCGTTAGTTTCATTGTTATGGTTGTTATTGTTGTTATTAGTATTAATATGGTTTTCGATTTTATTGATATAACTTTTCTCTTTAACGCATAATATTAGCATCAAGTGGGCTTGGTTCACGGGTAGAGCGAGTACAGCTTGCGTTAGTATATGTATTCCTCATTTGATGTTCACTGAATTACATCGACTTAAACGGAACCTCATTTCTGTTTGTTTTACTGAGACTAAAATTCAATCAATGATCACCAGCTTTCCACCTACCCAAGTATATTTAGGTCGGGTCAGAAGTTTATTCGGGTATATTTTCTTCACTGTATGGTTTCCCTCGAACCAGTTGGAATCCTTGAGGTCCTTGAAAGTGTAGGTGTCTAAGGAGGCTGTGGAGTGTGATCTGGTGATATTGAATCTAATTTATTTTCAGTATTTTAAAACGCTTTTCAGCATTTTGTTCAAAGGTGATTTAGAGAAACGGTTCTACTTGCTGCTGGGCTACTAGGTCACTAAGCCACTCTAGGAGGGTGTCTGTTCTTCACTTGAGTCAATCTAATCTAATCTAATCTAATCTAATCTAATCTAATCTAATCTAATTTTATCAAAGCATTTGGATAGCGCTGATTACACAATGTTCAAAACCGCTCTGCTACGAACTGTTTAAACGAAAAAATTAAAGAGCCTTACGAAAACAAAATAGGGATTTGACAGGGTTAAGAGTGGAAGAAAAAGAGCCTCCTAAAAAGATTACACTATGAAAGTGCAGCTTCAGAAATTATCCTAGACAAAGGAAAAAGAGTAGAAAATCTTAGTCCCTTAGGAAGAGGCAACTTAAAAATGTCTGTTGGGTAATTATATGAGTGATTATATTTATATTTTAATTGAGTTGCCAACTTTAAAACCTCAAACTGAAGTTGCCATTGTTTTAAAAATAATATTAATAATGTCTAATTTTTAAAAAAAACTTATCTTTGTCTTTCATGTGCTCAATTTTGTAGAATATCTTCGGTTTTTGAAATCAATATAACTTAATTCTCAAGCGGTCGTTAGCATCGATTTGAAAATAGACTGTAGGCATATCATTAATGAACTAACGTATAGATCCGTTTAAGTCGCAAGCAAAAACCTTGAGCGAAGGAGAAAGTGAAAGGAAAGTCTATCGGGATGGATACGTAGTTGTCGTCCTCTGAAATCAGCTTCACCATCTCCACCCTTTCCACTCCCAGTACCAGCAACAACTACGGGGTAGAAGCAGTTGAATCAACGTCTAAGTTTACCTTTGTTAATTGATTGTTAATTTTCAATTTACGAAACTCTCAGATATCACTCTATGTTACTGTTTCTGCAAGATCCCCCAATGAGTCTTTAGAACTACTTCTACAGTCTACCACTGACGTTGCCTGTTTCCATCATCTTGCGTTGCCTCCAGTACTCCTTCTCGTACGATGGCGACGACGACGATAGAGATGAGGGGGAAGAGGCTGATAAGGATGACGGAACCACATTGAGGAGTCCCTTGTTGATCTTCAGCAGAACGGGGTAGCGACATTTGAGGGCTCTCAGTTGCTTGATACTGCCCCGCCATTCCATGCCTGCCATATCCTCCATCCTCAATTTCATTCCACAATCCCTCTTTTTACCGCGGTTTAGAAATCACATTTAGATGTATAACTCTCGATGAGCATTGATCATGTGTGATAGTTTTTTAACAGAATTATGAAGGTTCAGATGAGTTGGTATTGTTTTGACCTCGAAACTCCCTTGCTTCATGTTACTTTACTGATATCCATTGATTTATTGTAAGTGACTTTGTCAATATTTACCACACAACAGTGTATCAACGTAACCTTTGAATATTAATTCACTTATCTAACTTTCTTCACTGGAATTGTCATCACATGCCAGCATAGAGACAACCCACTTGACAATAACCTCCTATTTACAGCTGTCTCCACAGAATAACAATAGAGAGTGAATCTTTGTAAATTCACCCTTTTCAAAGTTTTTTGCTTAAAAATTGCCAAAAAGTTTACTCACTAACTTAAAATCACTTTTTCACCATAAAGTGTAGTGCCACGAGGGAGTGTTAACTTTCGAGATATTATTCACAGCTCTCACACTATATGAATCCCTATATATATTTTATCTATGAGAAACATAAGATAGTGCTTTTCAAAATAATAAACATAAAATTACCAAGTCAAAGTAATTAACTGAAGCACCATCAAAGCCTTCTTGAACAGTGTAAAATATACGCAATACCCTTATTTCGAGTATATATGGTTATAAACACAAACACTCTACGACGAAAGTCTCAAAAATAAGTCTGAGGCCTTAAAATTCACGATGTAAACTTGATCTATTCTTGTAAGGAAACCGCAGAATAATACAAGTGATAAATGTGTCATTTATTTTAAAAAACTTTACTACAGATTTAAAAACCAATAATTAAATTTTTATTTGTAAAACTTTTCATCATAATAAAAAACAAATAATATTTTTTTGTTTAACACCAATCATAAAAATTAATTTTAAAGTATTTAATTTCTACTCAAAATTGTGAAATTTTATTGTGACTGAATGAACCAAAGAGGTCCTTACTCAAAGCCCTTGTTCACGCTAGTGTGTCTGAGTGCTTTGAGACGGGAGTCGCGAGTTCGATTCCAGGGGCTGGCCAATTCGTCCAGCAGCAACTACGACCATTTATTTGGAATAGTTGTGGGGCGGTCTTTAAAAAAAATTTCAGGAATCAATCAAATAGATTGGATTGATAAGATTATATTAGTGTTTGTCAAAGCTTCAATGGCGTATGCAAATCGGTCTATTCTTTTGTTCTCTAAGCTGCTTGAGGGGTGTTTGGCTTTTTGCCTTTTGTTTCAATCGGTTAAACATTTTCGGAATCGCCTCTACCAGGACGTCTATAGGAGGGAAAGTCCACGTGACTTGCTTCTTCCGTCATTCCAAGGCTCTTTTAAATCTTTCTTTATTTCATTTTTCTCCCAGTTTTTCTTATTTTTTTATTATTTTTGTTTTAATTCTCAAGTTGTTTTTCCTCAGAATTCTTTTTACATTCTGATTTTCATGGCTTTGTGGTTCTGAAAACGACTTTACCTTTACAATTTTGTTTCCACTTTTGGAATAACTATCAAAACTTTTAATTTCAACGGATTTTTTGGATCTTAAATAGTCAATATGCGTTTTTAAATTGTTCAATATTTTTTCATCATTCATTTGAATTTCATATGCTAGTTTCTTCAACCGCCTTTCAACACTTAGTGTTTGAAAACTGTCAGTGGCGTGGATGGTTTTGAAACGATTATGGTTGTTGTTATTTTTGTTGTTATTTTTGTTATTATTCTTGTTGTTATTTTTGTTGTTATTCTTGTTGTTTTTTGTAGAATTTCTTTGACGATCTTCAAATGGATGTGTGTTTCTACGAGAATTATGAATTGAGTTTCCATTGTTCGCGAGGAATACAACTTTTTTTGCATTCCGAGAATTTCCATCTTTGTAGTTATCCGTGGTTTTCATTTGAGACTTCCTTTGATGTTCTTTTCGTCCCATGTTTTTAGCATCTATGGAACTTTCGGCCTTATCTTTTTGTGGGTGCAACTGCATAGTTGCTGGTCTTTTGAACAGGCTCTCTGGCACGTCCATTTGAAAACCCAGTGCGTCTTCTTGTTCGTCGATAGGTGTCGGCTCTTCAATCGCTGTTCCATAGATGCCTTTTTTGTTAGACCAGAGGTCTGTTAAGTTGTCGTTGGTGCCCTGGTTTGAGTTATGCGTGAAGGAGTCAGCATTGTTTTTTGGAGTGTTATCGAGCAGCACAAGCTGTTGTCGAGAGCTGGGTGTGATGATGATGGTTGGAATAGAGGTTGTGAAAGATTCTTTTTTTCCCGTGCTAGATAAATGGTTGCTTGCTGAAAGAAAATGTCTATGTGAGGTGTCTGAGTTCAAAGTCGTTCTGCTGTCATTTCGACTTAGTGGTGATTCACTGGGCGCCTCTGTGTAGAACTCTGTAGGAGGTTCCCTAATGGTGGAAGCATTTGGATGTGGGATTGAAGGGGGTATTTGCTGAGCCTTCTTGATCACTTCACGTGCACGTTTTTGAAAAAAGGCTTTTGTAGGTTTCGTTTTAATTTTTGTTGATTTTTTTGCAGTTGGAGTGGTAGAACTTTCGAGTGAGTGAATGGAAGTTCCTGAAGCGGTGTGCAAGGGTGTGTGAGGACGACTGCTTGAAGGAGTTGTAGAAGCACCATCCTCAGCTGGAGACGAGAGGCTATCCAGTGAAGAGTGCGAGGATATTGAAACTGAGGGCAGGTTTTTCGAACGGCTCTTCTTTATTCTTTTGTTGAGTTTCTTCCACGAGTTCTTTTGGAAGATGCTGCCTGTTTGAAGCTCTCTCAAGAAGTATCCTTTTGTGGACACCACCTGCAGACACAAGAAGAGGATTGTGGTGAGTGTTAGACAAGCGCCCAAAGTCCACGTCAGAGATGATTTCAACACGTTCATGTAGGCCTGTCCGAATATTTCAAAGCAGCCTGAAAGTGGCAACAGCGAATCATGATTATGACGTTATTGTGACATCAAGCATGTTGAATATCTTAGAAACTAATAGCTTAATATATTTTTGTATTCAATATTAATACTATAAATAATTAATGAAATATGGTCTATACTGGCACCTTTTTTGAAGACTGATAGATCGGCATCTTCGCTGTTTGCGAAAGGTGACAGGTCTAAGAGCTCCTGATTGTCGCAAGGACCCATAAAACCGGAGTCACAACAACTCAACGGTACCGACTGTCGGTGATTGAGGCGTTGTAATAGTTCAACTTTCGAACTCAATTTAATTAATAAACACTCAATTTTAAAATTTGTTTAAACTCTGAATAAATGTTAATAAATAAATAAATAATGAATGAATATATAAAAAATAAAAACAATAAAAAAATAAGTAATAATCTTTTTGAAAATTAATATGTTTTCACCGCCCACTGGCGAGTGATTTAATACGCCACATCGATTTGTCCGAAGTTACCTGGGCGTACATAACGTTAGTGAAGTTTTCCTCAAGTCTTATGCTGCTGTTGAGTGGGATGAGCTCCTCTAGAGACCAGTCAACGTAGAGCCAGTCTTTATAGGCGGCGTTGCCACAGCAACCAAAGGCCGTCTGCATGCGATCCATCACATCCCTCACTCCTGCCCTGTCTCTGTAGTTGGCCATTGCATACTTGATGATCGTCTGAATCAATGGCGAGAGAGCAGTGCAGCGATTTGTTCAGAATTGTTTTTCGTTATGATGAGCGTAACTGTAAATGAGTCTAGATTTATTTTTGGATAGATTTTTTTCAACTATTGCATTCAAAAAAGGGTTTATGGAAACGATTTTTTGGCAAAAGTATGTGGCTTCTGATTTTTAATTGAAGACAATTGTTGGCTGCAAAGTCTTTCAATTTATCGTATTTTTATTTTTTATTTTTTTATTTTTTGTATTGTTAAATATTAAAGTACATTAAATAATAGTAAAACAACTTGAATATGATTTGAGAAAGGGAGTTTAAATGTGAATTGAACAAATAAAAATACAGACTTGGATGTAACTGATGTCGGTAATTTCGAAGCCTACAGTGGTTACACACGAGGCACATAAAAGGAGGAGCAAGAAACAGCACACTCTGACGAGCAGCAGGGCAAGCAACAGTCTGTCGCTGAGCTGCCTTGGAAGGTCAGCAAGCATGAAAGACCAGACAACGAAGAAAGACGTGAGTGAGATGAAGCACCCACTCACGCTGATGAGGAAGATGAAGAAGCCAATGAAGAAACTTCTCGAAAAGTTGTTGGTGAGTTTCAACAGAGGTTCGTAGGGGTTGTTGAGTGAGCATACAAACAAGAGGCTACAGAGCACCAACAGACACACGCATGAACAGAGGGCCACGAAGAGAAACCTCCGTGTGTTCATCTTGCTCAGAAGTGGCAGCCACCCCAGCCCCCAGCCGTACTTCTCCATCGCCACTGGCTCCATCGCATCTGCCTTCCACCAAAGTTTGCCAAAAGGTGCTTTTAAAAAATAAAAAAAATTTGTATTAGTTTCAAATTTCAACGCCGATCGAAAAAAAAAATGTTAGAGACGTTGCCATTCAAGTGTCAAAACAAAAATATTTGAAATGCGTCACAGAACAAAACACCCACTCGAATCGTCCATTACTCAAACCCTCAACACTGCCTTTCATCAATGACTTTGGTGGCAGTTGGAAGACTTGAAATTTGAAAAAGGAGTTTTTCAAGAGATGTGCAAGTGTTTTGTCGTGTCAAATTTTTAAAGATTCTTTTAAGGGTTAGGCAGGACATTGTTCAAGGCCTTTTAGGGCTCGATGTTGGAATTGTTACAAAAAACTTTAATTAATTTAGTGGTAAGTTTCTATTTTTTGGTCAAATTTTAGTTTCACAATCTTAAAAACCGGGTTTTCAAAACAAATTTCAATGTTTGAGACCAAATAAACACATTACTACTCCGTGTCGAATTAACTTCGATTGTCGTGACGAGATGCGGGGATTTTATTATTTCGGCATTCACGATATAATACAACACAACAAGGAGCCTGAAAAAAATAGAGATCTGAGACAAGAGTGATGAAAGTTTGCATTGGAAACACCATCAAAGCAATCAATGTTAGGCTAACTTGCACATTGATCAAGTACCGTTGTGATTGTAAAAGTTGTGATTGTGGTTGTATAAGTACACTAGTGCCCACGCTAGGTCATTATAGTGCGGGACTTAACACTATTGGTCTTTTGTGAGCCAGCCCCTCTACAGTGTGTGACAACGTCGTTCAAAAGGATGTCTGATGTAAGGGAGAATGTATACCGAAGCTCATTCCTAAGCCTTTGAGAGTATCCACTTGTTTTCTCTTTGCATTACTTATGTGGCCACAAAGCAAACTTGTGCAAACACATTTACACACATTCTTATTTTTTCATGAGTAAACAGTTCCATCCACCTACTCACTCACCCACAGACACCCACCTACATAGAAACGAATACACATAAAAACACATACAAACACACACACGCGCATACACCCACACACATAAACACACACACACACACACACACACACACACACACACACACACACACACACACACACACACACACACACACACACACACACACACACACACACACACACACACACACACACACACACACACACACACACACACACACACACACACACAAACAGACACATGCACACAAATCCATTTCATGAGAACGCCTATAAAAGTGGAGACATCTCCAGTGATCGTCAGGAATAGGCGATTCAGAGAAGAAAAGAGCAGCAAAGTGGTTCTCTCGTACGGAGGTTACATGAGGACGCCATGGACTCTTGACTGAGTGTGGAGTTGACGAACCATACATGTCTTCCATCCATCCCCCACAACTTTAAACCCTGGTAAATAAAGACAACCAGAATACACAACTGAATCTAAAAAGTCTGAAGTAGTTTAAAAATTTCATTAAGATGAGTAGACAAATCTTCCACACCACGCTTTTCTTCTCCCTGCTACTGCTGGCGAGTGGTAGGTATTCTACGTGGCAGAGGTTGCCATGGCGTCCGAACCACTTCCCTTTCCACAAGCACTTCAAGCTCCCTCTAGAACATCTCACTGACAATTTCAACGACCTTTTTAGTAAAGAAATGGATCAATACAGAGACACGCAGAGTGGCAAAAACACGCAGAAAAACAGAGACACACAAACAGACGGAAACAACCAAGAAAACAAAAACAGACAAAAAGACAATGAATTTCTGAATACATTATTCGCTGAAGGTTTTCCCGACGACTCAGTGGTGAGTCTCACATCGCCACTGAGTTCTGGAGAGGTGCATTCGAGTGCTGATGCTTACGAAAGCACCTCAGCTGCGAGCCTCCACAAGCACCCCCACCAAGGCAGTGATCCTCCGAGGTACGATCACATCCACAACTACCAACCAATCCAAGACTCCACAACCTACCTATCTCGACCTTTCTCGTCTAATTCACAGACACGTGAAGACATTGAAAAAATAAGCGGTGAAGAAGGAGATGAAGAAGAAGGCGTAAAAAAAGAGAAAGAAAGTATAGAAAGAGGGGAGAAAAACAATCTTGAAGAAAAAAAACAAAAAGAAGAAAAAGAACAACGAGAAAGAAAAAAAGAATATAACAAAGATGAAGATGAAGACAATCAAAACGGAAAAGAAAAAATTGTGAATGATTTTGACAGCTCCGATGGAGATGATGATGATGATGATGATGGTGATGATGATGATGATGGGGATGATGGTGATGGTGATGAGGGTGATGATGATGGTGATGATGATGGTGGGGATGATGATGATGATGATGATGACGGTGATGGTGATGGTAATGGTGTTGGGAAAGAGGATGATGAAAGTGATTATGTCAGTAGCTATGAAGGAGGCAAAGAGGATGGTGACAGAAATGGTGGTATGTCTAATAGCAGTCCCGCTAGGATTTGGCTGACAAAGGTCGACCAAACGCTTCCAAAAATACATCTGTTTCAAAAAGAACTTCTATCGAACCACCATCATCCTCGTCACAACCACCGTCACAATCACCATCACCGCCACCATCATGGTCAATCCATTAACTTCAAAAACGCATTGAAAAATCAAAAAGAAAACAAAAAAACGAACAAACAACAACAAAAAAAACACGATTACAAATTAGGTTTCCATGAAAACCCTTGCATCATCACGTCGCAAAGAAGAGACCAGCTTAACTTGTCGTCATTGTTGCAAGGGATGGGAGACGGCGAGGAGGAGAATGCTGAAGAGGTGCTCGAAAGGGTGGCCTACAAGTTGACCCTGTTCACCTCCATGCTCAAGCGCTTGCTCTCTCAAATGGTGAGTAGTGGCAAGGGCTTTGAAAGATATTTTCAAAAGCAGTATTTAAAAGATAGATTTAAAAGGCGTATTTGAAAACATTATCCTAAAAATGCAATTATTTTTTAAAATATCCGAAAAGAAGATTCAAAAATATTAGTTATAATATATATTTGGTAGAAGTATTAAAAATTTAATTAAAAATTCGAAAAAGTTCTAGAAGAAGTAGTTTTCGTTATAATTTTTGTTTTAATGTTTTTTGTCGTTACTCAAAAATATCTAAACAAGCTACTGGGGTGTTAGAAATTGGAATGTTAAAAAAGTTAATTGTTATAATAACTATGTTTTTGAGGTAAAATCTTTGAAAATGTCAGCAAAAATTAAAATGAGAAGAGTTTACTTTACAAGTAAAACAAGATAAAAGTCTGACTAACAAAAATGAAAAGTTTTCAAGCAGTCAACTTTATAAAGTCATCATAAAATAAATGAGTTCCATGAAGAATTGGATAAAAAAATTTAATAAAAAAAATCTAAATAACTGAAAGTATGGAGTGATTGATGGAGTAGTGTGGAGGTAGTTGAGAGATCATCATCACAAGGCGTCAAAAGTGACAAAGGGAGCCTGCGTACAGAGAGGGTCGTGAGTGACGTTGCCTCGATGGGCAGGCAGATAAGGAGGAACAAAAAGTAATCACTTCTGGTGCGATCGATGCGGTCCATAGATTGTTCTGACACGTTCATATCGGCCAGAAATTTTTGAAGTTGCTTCTTTCGAATTCAAAGTGCACTTGAATTGAATGCATATCTGACGCGCCATCTCGATGACGACTTTCGAGAAGAAAGAATGTTAAAGTCACACCCGCCAGTTGTTACATCTCTTTTACGATGCACTCGCTGTCTCGTGCAGTGCACGCGTTACCATGGCCGCTTGATGTTTTTTTCACAATGCATCTGTAAAGTCTTTGGAAGTTTGGAGGTGTCTTCAGTACTGTTGAGACTCCGAGAAGACAAGTGTATGTTAGGACGTGTTTAAGCGAGGATTCTTTGAGCTCGTTTTATTTATAATTTGACCAACTCAGCACCGCTTCAACACCCTTTCAACACCCTTTCAACACCCTTCAACACCCTTTCAACACCCTTTCAACACCCTTTCAACACCCTTTCAACACCCTTTCAACACCCTTTCAACACCCTTTCAACACCCTTTCAACAACCTTTCAACATCCTTTCAACACCCTTTCAACACCACTTCAACACCACTTGCCCACCTCCAGATAGCCACCCGCTTCGACGAGTTCTTATCAGCGGCAGAGTTCGGCAGACTGGGCGGCGTGTACAATGGAATGAGAGACGTGGTGCAGGCGAGCAAGCTGCCTATGACTTCACTTAAAGTTGGTGCTTATTTGTGTATAATTTAGCTTTGGTTCCCAGGGGAATTGCTTGATATGTAAACGTTATATTATTTTTTGAATTTATAAAAAAAATTCATTTTATAATAATACTTGTTCTATACGCCATGCTTGGAAAGGCCCAAAAAGACTTGTGGTCACAATAAGTTGGTGATGATGGCTCACCAAACGGCTTCTTCCCCATAATTATAGTCTAGTGCGTGGAATTCCGCGATCAACTAGGTGAAATGGTGTCTTCAGTGTGTAATCGCTAACCAACTAAGGCATTCTTTCATAAGCACTACCAAAAGACATTTTTGAATATGAAACGGGTCCCGTTAAGTGGTAATTGTGGAACAAAGGTCCAAACTACGACAATTATTACAGAAATGTCTGAACATTCTGTCGACAGGTCCCGTTAATTCTCTTCAAATAGAGGCAATCGAGGGAAATTTTATAAAGAGGAGGAAGGACGTCAAATGATTTAAATAAAACGCTGTTTTGAAGTGTTAATTCGCATTATAATAGCGCCCATCAAATTTGTGTTGCTTAATTGACAGTTTGTTTCTGAAGATTATAAATAGCAGAACCTTTTAATTTTTTCCAAACTCAATACAATGGGTTTTAAAAGCATACTTGATTCTTATCGGCAATTCACACACTCGCTACAAACCCACAGGACTGGATGATTGTGGCGTACAAAAGTCTGCAAAAAATTGCAGCTCTGATGGTACTGACTGCTGATGAAGAGGCCTCGTGGCTGCTGGAACATCACCCCTTCACCTACCAGTACAGACACCTCATCTTCCACCAGGAGGTTTGTGTCGCCTCTCTTCTCACCACCTCCCACGCCGCCCCTCTTCTCTCTTGCGTATTTTCTAAACGTTTCCACGTCTTTGAAGTTTTCTTTCAACTCTTTGTGTTGAAGAGTAGGAATCATGACGTCATATCTTGATTCGAAAGTCCCTGCGGTGATTGCACAACAGTTTTCCACACGTCAGCTGATATGTCGTTGGAGTCTTCAACATTTGTTTCAAACGTGTTTAATGAGATTCAGGCTAAATTTTTGAAAACTATAAGCTCGTATTTTCAGTTTTTGCAAAGTTTCATGAGAGGAGATTAAAATCAACAGAGCGACCGAATCATTATGATTTTTTTTCGTATTATTTTGTGCGTCGAAACCATCTGAAGCAACTAATCTGCAGAATAATATATAAATAAGAAAAAGTCACTAATGAAGGAGTGGAGTTTATATATAGCACAGATTAAAATGAAAACTTGTAATTTCGGTTAATTGTAAAAAAATTCCAAATTAAACCAATTTTCGATCGTTTGCCACATACTGAAACCTTTTAAAAATAGTCTGGAAACTATTTTTAAGATAATTGAGATGTCCTACACTCACCTACAGGCGGGCCTACAGAGCATCCTGTGTGACATGTTCCTTTACGACTCCCTGAGACCAGTGCGTCAACTCAAGGTGGCTCTCACGACTCCAAGAACGAGAACCACGAGAGATGGTAGAGGTAATGTCTTTGACGGAACTGCCAGAAATTTCAACAAGGATAGAAACAGGAGTGCATACAAGAGCAGGAGACACAGAAGTGCTGGTGAGTATGCAAGCAAGAACAAACTTCGAAAAGATAGGTCAACTAAATACACAAGAATTCTCTTGGCCGATGAGTTGGATGCCATCAAGGATGGCGGGAGAGTTCACAAGAGAAGCAACAGACACATCGGGAGGACGAAAAGACTGGTGAGAAGAAGGCGAGACATGGACAGCGTGTCGATCAGCAAGGAGGTTCGTCTCAGCGTAAGCAGCAGCAACACCAGACGTCACGAAAGAGACTACTCCTTTTTGCGAGACTGCTACGACGTCATTTCCAGGCTGCTGAACAAACTCGAAAATTTCTAGTCTCTCTGGCTCAAACATCCTTTTTGGCGTTTCATCGTTGTACGTTGTCAAGACAATAATCTTTGAAGTTTTTGCAGGTCAACAAAGAAATTCGAAATCGGAATGTTTTTGAACTTTCCACAGTGGAAATTTCATTGCCCATTGCATTTTTGAGCATTTTGAATGAAATGGAATTATATAAAATCGATGTGCAAAAACATCTCCTAGCAACCTTTTCTGCTGGCAACTGCATTTGTGACTTACACTAAGGTTTTGCCTCTTTACAATGCTTTCCCATCTTTTGTGACGCGAGCCGCATAGCCGGTGAAACAGAAAAGTTTCAAGACGTTGTCGTTAATTAACTAACCATAATCTGATGTATGTGGCTTGTTGATGTATTCAGAAACTTCGGCCAATTTGCGCTCACACATTCTTACTCCGCTACATTCCCTGTCATACTTACTTGAAGCCTATGCAATATTTCTGCGGAGAGATATCTTTCCATCTCTTCGTCAACCCTAAAAGTAACTTGAATCAAATTTTGCACAAACCACTATTGACTTCTATTTTGGAAATTGTTTCCGAAAAAAAACTTTCTTGTTCTTACCGTATTAATCAAAATTAAAAAATAATTAATCTCTAATAAAGAAAAAATAATTTCAACTTTACGATTTACAATTTCGCAATTTTTCAAAATTTTATTTGTATATTGCTTTTGGTTGCTTGAAAAGTTGTTAATAAAGATTCATTAACTGCCCTTTTGAAGAAGTGACAATGTTTCAGGTTGTATCTTAGCAAACCATAATCAGTCAATACAAATATTATTTACATGAGTCTTTGTGGGAGGATTTAAAGGTGAGTGAGAGAGAGGCCTGGAAATTCAATCTGACTCGAAGCCATTGCTGTTGTCATTGCTGAACTCGTCCTGCAAAAACAAAGAAATTAAAATAACACAATACCGCCATATTACCTCGTCATTACATCCCCACATTACCAAATATAAGTACACATCGCACGCCACAAGCTTAGCAAAGATTATCGAACTACACTACCACGCATCTTCACATCACAAAAGACACCACAAAAACACACCTCTTCACATCACCACTTCACCACACATCACCACACATCACCACACATCACCACACATCACCACACATCACCACACATCACCACACATCACCACACATCACCACACATCACCACACCACCTCATTACCACAAAGCCATATTACCACATCTCTTCACACCTCCACCCCACCACACAGCACCGCCCACCCCAAGCACACCTGATCTAGCCTGGGTCTCTTACTTGCTCTTCCCTCAGCCTCTTCCTGTGACTTCTTGGTGCCTCTAGACCTGCAATGGTTGCCATGTTCTGCCTCAAAAACCTCTGACACACTTGCTATTGGCTCAATGCAGCAAAATTATACAATAAAATTCAATTCAATGCAATAAATGCAATACAATTCAATAAAATACCATACAAGAATACAATAAAATTAAATTCCATAGGTTTAACTCAGTACAGTGCGTTTTGCACGAGAGACACTCTTGAGCACAGCTCTTGAACCTCGTCGTACGACAGCTCCACAGAATTGCGTACCAAGTGTTTCACTCCTGGGTGGATGAGCGCTTCAATTGTTTGCCTTGGCGTTTTATACATTAAATTAAATTCCGGACTCCAGAAGTTGGATGCGATGAAAGAAAGAAACATCTACACGCATATATAACGCCTCTAATGTTTAAAAACGCTGCTGCTATAGAAATATGGTCTAACAGGTTGCTAGAAAAGAAGAAAACTCGCTTTGTAATTGAGAAGCCATCTTCTGTTGCAGCTCGTAGCTCTCAGATGACAACAGTTTGTTGGCCACATAGCTGCATTGGTGAGGTGGTCAGAGTTGTAGGAAGAAAATGAAAAGTTGTGAGAAGAGAGTGAACTGATGGAAAAAAACCTGTCAATGGCGATGTTGAGACCAAGGTTGGTGGCACTGGAAACCACTGCGGCTAGGGCTATCTGCATAGTGAAGTGCATTTTCCAAACAATTGCTACAAAGATGTAACAGAAGCGTTGACAAATTAAACAAAAAAATCCACATTCATAAGAATTGAATGTTGAATGGTCTCTCATAGCTAATCTGATACTTGTGAAGGAGAGAAAAGCAGAGGCACATCAGTGAGCATGGCTCGCTCGATGAAGAGGTCAATGCCCCCTCGCAGTTGACTCACATCACCTATGTCTGAACACCTTGTCTGGTGTTGTGGTGATAGAAAATTTAAATCGTCAATTCAACAATATTTGTATAGAAGAATGGAATGAGCCGTCAAAAGTTGAAAGCCAATGGAAGAGAAACAAGCTATACTTTGTAAAAAAAAGACTTAAGCAATACAGACTTTGATATCGATGAGGAAACCTTCTGCAGCTTTGTAGGGATTGTGCACATTGAGGTGGAACTTCAACTTTTCAAGCAGCAACATCTCATTGCCAAGCACCTGTGATGAACATAGAGGTGATGATCCAAAAACGTGATGAACCAATGAACAAGATGAACCAATGAACAAGGTGAACCAATGAACACGAGAGCATATAGTTACTTTATTGATGTTCTCTTCCCGATCTCCAGGCAGATTGGCTGCAAAGTGCAGAATGGACATATTGAATTCTTCCACCTTGCAAGCCATAAACAAACAGGTATGTCTGTGCAATAAGTTCAAAATAGAAAGTTGTGATCTAGTTGCTGAAAGATAGATAATTCTTTTCATACTGAAAACCTACATCATGTCTTCTATCAAAGGTTCCATAACTGAGGTGTTGAGATAGATTCTTTTGAAGTAATTCATAGCTGTACCCTGAGTGGTGGACTTGAAGGTGAGAACGCCTAATGTCTTCGGTTATTTTATATCTAATGGAAAAAATTGAAACGTAAAAATCGTTAATAATTTTCATGTAAAATACCTTACAAAAACATTTCTAGGCAGCTGCGGTTGGAACCGGGCACATAACCTCTTTAGCTTTGACTCGAAATATAGCCGTACTCTGGCTTCCTCTTGGGCATCCAACAAATCAATCCCCTTTACATCATAACTTTTATTTAGTTTTTCAACATATTTTTTGTTTGCTTCAAAACGGAGGCGATCTAGCTCTTCGCCGCTGCTAAAAGTCCATTGCTTTAATTGAGTAGAAGTAGCATACATTGGAATTGAAATTTAATAATCAAGTGAAAGAAGCAACAAGTATATTTGTAAGAGAGCACCGGTATATCGCCTACAAAATATTTTTTATATAATCTTTAATTTAATGATTAAAAGTAAAATGGCTGACAAAGTTTTCTTGACTGAAAATTTTCAAGAACAAAAATAATGTCTCTGTGTCACGAAATATGTTGAAAAATATTATATTGATTTTTTTTCAATTTCATCAAATTTGTTAAAAGAGGTTTTCATAGTTTTCATTAAATCAAATCCAGACAAACGTTGGATAAATGTTCAACTATGAAATTTTCCCTTCTAATCTAATCTAAGAATTTTTGTAGTGCTGATCAAACTGTTGAAAAGCGCTCTACTACGAACTGTGTCTTCTTACCATTCGAATCTTTCTCTAATTTCCCTTTTTTCTTTTCCCTAGTTTATAAGCCTCCTTCTTCCTTTCTCCCTCTTCTCCTTGAAGAATTTTCAGAATTGGCTAAGACTCTTTATATGCTTTTTCACCCCGTTTTTCATTTTGAAGGTTTTATATTCCTCATAACAATTACTTATCTTCATACTTTTTAAAAGTATATAATATTTTTAACTTTTACAATTTTACCCAGCATGCTAGCTTCCAACTCATTATGCCCCCAACACTAGATTATAGAACGCTTTCCTTCACTAAACCATCTTTCTCTGCCCAATCTGTCACTTTTTCTGATCTCTCCCATATTAATTCTTTTTTTTATTATCGCGTCTTTTCATATTTTTATCTTCAATGTAAAAGATCTTGGTCCAATTTTAACACGGAATCTTTTTTTTTTTCTCAGTCTCCCTTTGATCCTCTTTTCATTACCGACCTAACCTTTTTGCAGTAGCCTTCAACGACTCTTTTCTTGAAAGTTTTAAGGCTGTTTTTCTTACAAAAGCTTCCTCTTCTGTCTTTATTTTTTTCCTTTTGTGGGCTTCTTTGTAAAACTTCTGTTTTCGTAAATATTTTAAAACTTTTCTGTTTAGGCAGTTTCCTCGCGCTATACAAATGATTTGATTAAATTAGATTAGATGTTATGACAGTTTTGGTTAATTTCATTATACTATTTTGCTTTTTATATGCTAATGAGGTATGATTCAATCTGATTTTTTTCAAATTCATTAGTTTGATTTTATAGTCAGTTTTGCACTTCAATCGAGAGTTCTCATAAAATTACACTTTGTGTTAATTTTACTTTTTCCTTTATTTCGACTGTTCGTCATGCTTTGTAACATTTTAAACTTATGTTCTGATTTAAGTTAATAAAGTAAATTAAAAAAAAATTAATATTTATTTAAAAAAATAAATTTCAGTTTTCACGTAATTTTTATTTTCATGCAAAATCCAAAACCACCCTTTGCCTGTACAACAAAATATAACAAAATAGAAATCGTTGATTGTTGTGGCTTGCGCTATTTAGGAACTTTCCTCGTTGAAAATTAAAATTCTAAACGCGAAATTTCATTTCACAAATTTGTGCCAAGTATCATCAATTAATTCTTTCGATAACAAAAATTTGATCTAAATCCTCATTGAAGAATCCAATTTTGAAATTTAATTAAAAGGATAAGAAGCATGGTTAAATAGTATTTTTATAACAACTAGAAAATAATTTCATAAAATGCCAAAGAATCACGGGTAGCTTAAATAGAGCTTTTTCGAAAGTTCAGTAAAATAGATGGTTCTTGCAAAAGAAGGGGCAAGAGTAGGTAGTACTGGTCATAAAAATAATTCTTCCAAAATAATCTTTGGTGGAGGCGATTGCAATGCAGTCGGAGTCGTTGGCATGGGTGTGTATTGTGGAACGTGTCCTTTGACGCCTGCATTCGTGTGTGTTCCCGCGCAGCAAACGCCAAATAAATACTTGAGGTTCAGAATATTTGAACCGAATCTGTTAAATAATATTCTACAGGCAAATCTCGTCTTGAGTCCAGTGAGTGTTTTCATAGATTTTGAAAAAAGCTTAACGATCGGGCAAGCTGAACAGAATGGCGTAAGCTCCATAGGACTCCGACTGCGACTACAACGAATGAGGATATGTGAGTGGTGAATAGCGAGGACCGTAACAAAATATCACAAAAAGCTTCCACAACAGTCATATATACAAGAGCTCCTGCAAACAGCTGCCATATCACCTGCTCTGAATGTCCTTGCAAGCACACATACTAATCTCTGTGGAATCTCTCTGGAGCCAAAAACGCCAGCTGAAAGCAAATTGAACGGGGCACAGTACGAATGAAAGCGGAAATAAGATGAAGGTAGTTTAAGTACGTACTTTTTCAATCACGCCTCACTTGATACATAGCACAACAAGCGAAGCACACCTATGTGTCAAAGTTGTAAAAGTTGTGCACCAGTTGTACCTTTTCGCCCAACTCATCCGTCACACGTCTGCAATTCTGCTCAGCCTCCTTGCGAACATCGCTGTAGGCGTTTTCTTGGTGGAAGCTGCGACCGAAGAGGGTGCCTTGTTGCGTGTTTGGGATGGGCATAATGATATGCGACCTGCCTGGACAGTGTGAGGAGGTTCTGATGCTGCCTGGTGAGTTGTAGGGCTTTGGGTTGCCATTGTAGTAGAGACTGCTGTTTTTGTAGTTGTTCTTGTCGCTGTCCTTGTTGTAGTTGCTGTTGTAGTTGCTGTCATTGTAAGTGTTGATACCGTAGTTGTTGTTGTTGTAGTTGTTACTGCTGTTGTTGCTGTTGTTGTTGTTGTTGTTATTGTTGTTGTTAAGAGTGCTAGTGTAGAAGGAATGGTTAAGTAGGTAGTTGGCGACAGCGTAGTTGTAGTTGTCTTGGCAGAAGCCGCCGCGCAAAGTGCCATCCTGCTTTTCTGGCACCCTCCTCGTTTGTGTCATGTTACTGAAATGATCTAGAGTGCTGTACATGTTGTAAAGATGGTTGCTGTTGTTGCTGTTGGTGGTGTCGTTGTTGCAAGTGTTGCTGGTAGCATTGTTGTTGATGTTGTTGCTGGTGATGGAAGGTTTGTTGTACACGTTATCGTTTTTATTTGCGTTAATAAGAAAATTATTTTTTGAAACTTTAATGTCATTGAGACTGACGTTGGTAGGCTTTTCATATGCCGTGGAATCCAGAACAGTGTCATTGCTGTTTGTTGTTGCAACTGTTGTGGCAGCACTGCTGCTGCTGGTGTTGTTCTTGTTGTTGTTGTCCGTCTTAGCCAGCAGGTACTGGGGAATAGAAACCAGTATAGATGGCTTGTTGGTGGGAGCTGGCTGCATGAAGGGATTGGTGGCAAGACAATGGCCTGCGGAGGTGTGTATGTATCGAAGGATGTTTGGAAGAGGTTTAACGGAGGTTTGAAGGAGGTTTGAAGGAGGTTTGAAAGAGGTTTGAAGGAGGTTTGAAAGAGGTTTGAAAGAGTTTTGAAGGAGGTTTGAAGGAGGTTTGAAGAAGGTTTGAAAGAGGTTTGAAGGAGGTTTGAAAGATGGTTGAAGGAGGTTTGAAGGAGGTTTGAAGGAGGTTTGAAGGAGGTTTGAAGGAGGTTTGAAGGAGGTTTGAAGGAGGTTTGAAGGAGGTTTGAAGGAGGTTTGGAGGAGGTTTGAAGGAGGTTTGAAGAAGGTTTGAAGGAGGTTTGGAGGAGGTTTGAAGGAGGTTTGAAGAAGGGTTGATGGAGGTTTGGAGGAGGTTTGAAGGAGGTTTGAAGAAGGTTTGAAAAAGTTTTGAAAGAGGTTTGAAAGAGGTTTGAGAGAGGTTTGAAGGAGGTTTGAAGAAGGTTTGAAGGAGGTTTGGAGGAGGTTTGAAAAAGGTTTGAAAGAGGTTTGAAAGAGGTTTGAAGGAGGTTTGAAGGAGGTTTGAAAAAGGTTTGAAGGAGGTTTTAAAGATGGTTGAAGGAGGTTTGAAGGAGGTTTAAAAGAAGTTTTGAAAGAAGTAAGGAGAAGTTTTGAAAAAGTGAAACGACGCCTCCCACTATTCCACTTCATACAGGTGTTATTTCATCAAAAGTTTCATCGCCTCAAGCGCACATCATTCGTCATTATTAGCGTCGATTATCTCAAACAAGGCACGGAATTGTTTTTTGAATGAAAAAAACGAATAAAACTTCAGCTTTTGGTTAAATTTCGAAAATTAATTTTGAAAATATATTTTTTAATAAGAAAAAAATGTCAAGGGTGACGTTTGAAAGGCTCACGACTCACAATGGATCTTCTTGAGCAGGAAGAGCACGACGATGGAGCTGGCGAACAGGAACGCAACCACCAGCAGGCCTACCACAATTCCCACGTACACGTCTGTATTCGCAGATGCTCCTTGCGGGCGTGTTGAAGGGCGTTACGGCATTGGAAGTCATATAAATTCATTCAATAAATTTATTCGTTCAGAAATTGATTCTGAATAATTTATAAAAGCACTTCTCACCATTTGAACTGCCAACTTTGTCGCTATTGTTGTTGTTGTTGTTGCTGTTGTAGTCGTTGTAGAAGTAGTTGTAGTTGTTATAGTAAAGTGTGTCATTGTTGGCGTCGTTGTAGAAGAAATGATGATCTGTTTCATCTTTTGAGTTTAGCTTTTCGTTATAATCTTTTTGTTTGTTATTGTTGTTGTTTTTGATAGTAATTTTGTTGTTGTCGATGTTATTGTCAATTTCTGTTTTTGTACCATAACTTTCGATTGTCGTCAGATTAACAGGAACTGAAAATTATTTTTGATTGCTTTGTTTTTAAATTCACAAAAGGCTATCACGTTTAATAAAAGCCACAATTGTGAAGAGCCATAAACTATCACCACAAACAACTACCACAAATAACCACCACAAACAACTACCAAAAAGAACCAACACAGACAACCAACACCAGCGACTCACACGATAGAAAATGAACTTCACTAAGCATCAACCAGTCATCTTCGAACCACAGCGCCACTCTCACGTAGCGGGCTAACTTTCCCATTAAATCCACTTTGATCCATCTTGCTCTCTCAACCCTCTTCTGGGGACTGCCCGAAAAGTCCACTCGGTGTTTTGAGAGCCAGTGGGAATCATCAAGACTGAACTCTACCCTGCACCTTGAGAAGGAGCGGATGTGCTTGGATGGGTCATTGTTGACGTGAAGTCGAACCTCGCTGAAGTTTCTGACACCGTCGAACTTGAAGTTGATTATGACGGGCGTTTCGTTGATGGAAGAATGGTGCTTTTGGTAGGAAAGATGGTTTGGGTTGAAATGGTGCTTTTGGTAAAAGAAATCATTTTTATTTTTCATAAACGACGACTCTTTGGAGTGGTAGGGAGTTATGAATCCTCTTGCATCCTGCAGTGCCTTGACTGCATCAGGAACATCATTCTTTGCCTCTTTCCTCCAACCCACCCACTCCACTCCTCCATTCCTCAAGTGCCACCTTCCCAACCTTTCGTCCACCAGCTGCCCCAGACCTCCTCTCATCCAGCCATCTAGCACCTCACCATCGTACACTTCGTCCTGAAGACTGACCTTCCTGTTGAAACGATGCCCCACGGGCATGTTGTAATGAACAAGTCCCTCTGTGTTGTTGGAGTGTAGTAGTGTGCCTCTGCGATGTTCCATTTGAATTTGAAAAAGTTTAACATGTAAAAAAAGATAATTCAAAAAACAGCTCATTCCAGAAAAACTAAATTGAAAATATGTTCCCCAAAATGCCGAAGGATTATTCAAGCAATTATGAGAATATAACTGGAAAAATAGTTGATTGGAGGCTTAGAGCGACTGAAATTAAATGCACCTGTGTAGTTGCAGCCGTATATTTCCACTCTGAGACAGACGGACTTCGAGGCTTGTGGCTGTTGGTGGGAGAATATGGAGGGCGTCTTTGTGGTGGGGACAAACCTGAGTCTGGTGCAGACAATCCAAGGATCGAGGTCGTGTAGTTCGGACGTGTGAGTGTTTGAGTTGCCACTCAGCACCTGTTTGTGTGGTTGTGTTTTTGTGGTTGTGTGTTTGTGTGTGTGTGTGTGTGTGTGTGTGTGTGTGTGTGTGTGTGTGTGTGTGTGTGTGTGTGTGTGTGTGTGCGTGCGTGCGTGGGTGCGTTCGTGCGTGCGTGCGTGCGTGTGTTTGTATGTGTGATGGGCATACGTTGTCGCCTCGCATACAACTCAAACCACGTAGGTGGGAAAAAAAGCCTGAGTAGTTGAAACGTTTTGGCGGAAGAAAATTGCAAAAGCGACTTTAATGAGCTCGCATGAAATAGTGACGAGGACCGAACAGGTGCCTTGTGAAGGGGTTTTGGTAAGATTGGCAAAACATATATTGCGACACTGATTACTTATTTAGTACTTTTCATGGCAATAAAACAGGCATGAAAGCACCTCCAAATGGCAATATCGGCCTGACGTCGGCACAAAAGATTCCTCCAAATTCCAAATTAAATGTCGAAAGGTGAAATTAATGACGATTTGAGGATAATAAATGACTTTTTTTAAGCAAATTAAACGACTTGCCGTTCCAATTGTAGCTGACTGCTCAAGCATACTTACATGCTTTTTCAAAAAAACATGTTATCATTGTAATATATCTTGCGCAGAAGAGGCTTTTAGCTTTCGTGTGGTCACGCCAGTAATATGAATCTTTTTGTTTTTTTATTGTTCTTTGGCAAAATATTTATTTCATAGCTTCAAACAAAAGAAACAGCCCGTTGAATGTTTCTTTAAAGATTTTTCCAAGTCTAACAAGTTTTATGGCGTGTTTGAGCCTGTGTGCAGTAAGATTCTTCCCCGTCCTTCCCCTTCTCTACTGCCTTGTCTGTCCTCTTGTCACTGTTTTCTCATATGACTTCCAACTCATCCAATATCCCTCCATTCCACTGTTTTCTTATTTTCCGATAATTTTGTTTAGCACCTTTATCGCCTTTTAAATTGACAATCGCATCCTTTTTATGTCTCCAATTCCACAACTCCCTGCTCCACTCTCACGTGACCGACCAAAAATACTGTATACTATGGAATCTTTATAGGGTTGTTGTTCTTGTTATTGTTGTTATTGTTGTTGTTCAGTTTAGCAAAGAATAAAAAGTGGAGGTAGTACTGGCTGGCAGGTTGAGACAACGCTTGAAGACACGTGTTGCAGATCCATCGTGGGTTTCCTGACTCATCGGCTTGAACCCCTTCAAATTTCCATCATTTCCACTTGGATAAAAAAAATTTTTTTTAGTTATAAAAGAGAGGAAAAGAAATGTTACAAGTTGCTCCAAGCATGAACAAGGAAAGTCCATTACAAACACTTTTTTGCTTCCACAACGACCGCATTACTGATTATGTGATGAAGTAGTGGGATTTATGACGAAGCAAAAGCAGCCCATGTTTTAAACTTTTTTCAGCACACTTGCTCAAAAAAACATAAAGTTAAAAACATAAGTAAGAATATTTTAGCGTGAGCTCATAACTTAATTATGCCTAATCATTGTTAAGTGTGCCTGCTTGGTGTCGTGTGTTTCTTAATTGTGGTTGAGGTCTTGAAGAAATACTTGAGATGAAAAATTTATGGTAGCTTGAAGATGGAAGGATGTCGCTCGTGGAAATGGAAGCTTAAGAAGAAATGCCGCCAATATGCGCTCCCTCTTTGAGGCGTCGAAAGGCCTTTAAGGCGACTCTGTGTGATTTAATGCATCCTGGAGGTGGCGTGATTGATGAGGGCAGCAAGCGAAGCCCTCTACTGAGGTCCAAGTCAACTTAAAACTTCGCCTTCTTTTTCAAACCATCAAAACTCATGTTTTTGCCAAAAATGTTATCGCTTCTGCAAAAGGTCTTTTCTATAACAGACCGGGAATTTTAATTTAATTCAGCCCGAACAATACGAACGACGTAGAATGAAACTTTTCAAAGTTGAACAAATGCATGAGCTAATGAAACCATTCTGGTGGTGTTCGAACCTCTCTGTGGAAAATACGCGTGAAAGAGACGGGTGAGGCTTTGAAAGACAATTACACAGACATGAACTGAAGGCTAACTGAAATGAAAAGATGCAGTTTCTTTATGAATTTTTCATAGTGTAAATTTTTAATAAAACACGCCATAAAGAATAGATTACGGCTAAGAAGAGCAGGCGATAAAACAAGTCAAATTTCAAAATGATTTTAGTTTTTTTACAACAAAAAACTACAAACACGCAAACGTGCTTGAAAATTTTTGAAAAAAAAAGTAGGCAAAAAATCATTAGAAACGCAATAGACAAATGTCGCACTAGAACCTTTTTTGCTTTTATGGAGTTAAATTTGAAAAATACTCATCAAATCTCTTGAGTTATTAGTCTCAAAAGTCTCGTTATAATCATCAAATAAAAGGCCTACACGAGATTGCAAACGAGTACATTGAACAACATATAAACTGTGAGAACAAACAGATATCTGAACACACATCAAAACACACGTCCAAACACACGTCCAAACACACGTCCAAACACACGTCCAAACACAGAGACACAGTCACACGGAGCAGGATGATCTAGGAATGCGCCAAAAGATAGTTTTGATCCTCGTAGCGAGCAGGCCTCTGAGACACGCGTCATTAGTCTGATTGCTAATTGTCTTTGAATGCTAATATTTCCAAGCTGATCACTCTTATCTTTCAGCGTCTGGATTTCTTGCAGCTATTAATCAATGTGACATTGCCATCAGAAAAACTACATGCACACACACACGTGCGTACACACACTCATACACATAAACACACATACAAACCAACATAAGCAGGCACACGCTCCTTAGGATGATGCATCAGTGACCACAGTACGTTTGCAAATGGTTACATAGAGGTGATGCTTCACTTCTGAAAACTCTTCACCACCGCTCTGTAGCTTATTGATATTTCGCGCAGGCCTACACGCGCCGTTTAGAAATCATTCGCTTCAAGGCAACGCTGCAAAGGCGCTTCGAGGCATCGTCATCAGGTCGCTTGTGAAAAAAGCAAATACTTTATTCTCGCTCAGCCCTAATCTTGTAAGTTATACCACGCAGCTTGGATTCAATTTCATAGCGTGGTGACTAACAAGGAGGCTGAGAACATGCAGTTCGTGGACGAACCTGTTGTTTGGAACGGTCTTTGTACCTGATCCACCTGAGACCATCCTCCCTCTGGTACTCCAGCATGAAATACTCCACGAACTCCTGACCCTGTGGAGGAGTGGAGGTTGTGTGTGGTGTGTGGTGTGGTGGAAAGTTGTTTGGGGTGTGTGGTGTGGTGGAAAGTTGTGTGTGGTGTTTGTGTTGTTTTTGCGATGTGGGTTGTGTTTTGAGAGCTGTGTGCTGTGTGGTTTGTTGTTTTTTTATGTTAAAGTTTTTTTTGTGGTTTGCTAGGTTGTGTTTTAGTTTTGACATGTGGTGTTTTATGTGATAGAGTGGGGTATAATGTGGTATATAAAATTAAGGTATTTTGCAATGTGGTATGATGTGGTGTGGCACGATGATGTGGTTTGGTTTGGTATGTAGTGTGGTATATGTGGTGTGGTATATTATAGTGTGTTATACTGTGTTGTGGTATAATGTAGTTTGGTGTATTTTTGTGTGGTATAATGTACTTTCGCGTGTTTATTGACATAACATGCAGGTTTCTGGCGTGATATGCTGTAGTATGGCGTTATTCGGCATAGTGTTGTAGCACTGTGTAGAAGAAATAGGCCTCTGAATGAATATTGATAAAACGGAAAATTTATAAAAATATTTTCAAAAATATTGCCAATCAAGTTAAGTCTTGCATGCTCACCAAGCAATAGTGCTTTGTACAACTGTTGCTTTCCTGACACGGCTCTAAGCCTCAATGCTTTTAATCGATTTTTAAAACACACATACACACAAACGGGCACTGAAGATCTTATTCACATTGCTGAAAGGCTCTTTTTTGAACTTTACACTCCAGTTGAAGATCATTTCAATGTTCCATTTCTCTGTTTGCAACAAAAAACTATTTCATGTTTGAAACAATTTTCCATTTGCAAGTTTTCTTTTGTCGTTGACTCACCTTTCCCGTGTCTCCTTGCATTGGTCTTTCCTTGCATTAGTTTCTCTTTGTATTGGTGTCATTTTGCATTGGTGTTTGGTTGCATTTCTGTCTCAATTACTTTATCAGGCGCTTTATCTGGAAACGAAGCTTCAAAAAATGGCATTGCGTCAACTATTTAGGAGCTTTAAATATTATAATCTTTTTCGCATCTCGACAACTCCAACCCCAGAAGTTTCCAGACGCTCAAGAGACCTCCAAATGTCAACTCCATTTTCAGAATATCCCTTCATGGTGAAATTTGCAAGCACAACCATCACACACAACCACAAATTAATCACAACAGGACATTCAGCTGGGCTTTTTGCATTGACCTTATTAGAGAAAGTCCAAATAGAGGCTGGAAAAAATGAAAAAAACTGAAAAAAACGTTTTTAATAACCAAATTATCACCTGTCCTTTTCCAAAGCGTCCTTGAGTCTCCACCTTGGTGATCACGGTGGGTCGCAACAGTTCGATTTGCAAGTACTCGTACGAGAGGTGGTTGATGTCCGAACCAGGACACCACGCTCCTCCCATTCTGTCCGTGCGCACTCTGGTGGATGTTTGGGTGGATGTTTGGGTAGAGGTTTTGGTGGATGTCTGTGTGGATGTTTGGGTGGATGTTTGGGTGGGTGTTTGGGTGGATGTTTGGGTGGATGTTTGGGTGGATGTTTGGGTGGATGTTTGGGTGGATGTTTGGGTGGATGTTTGGGTGGATGTTTGGGTGGATGTTTGGGTAGATGTTTGGGTGGATGTTTGGGTGGATGTTTGGGTAGATGTTTGGGTGGATGTTTGGATGGATGTTTGGGTGGATGTTTGGGTGGATGTTTGGGTGGATGTTTGGGTGGATGTTTGGGTGGATGTTTGGGTGGATGTTTGGGTAGATGTTTGGGTGGATGTTTGGGTGGATGTTTGGGTGGATGTTTGGGTGGATGTTTGGGTGGATGTTTGGGTGGATGTTTGGGTGGATGTTTGGGTAGATGTTTGGGTGGATGTTTGGGTAGATGTTTGGGTAGATGTTTGGGTGGATGTTTGGGTGGATGTTTGGGTGGATGTTTGGGTGGATGTTTGGGTGGATGTTTGGGTGGATGTTTGGGTGGATGTTTGGGTGGATGTTTGGGTAGATGTTTGGGTGGATGTTTTGGTAAATTGAAAGTTTGTCTTACTTATTGTCTGTTTGTTTGGTTGGGCTCATGTTTGGTCATTTGATTGAAGTCCCTGTGGCTAGCCGTTTGTTTGGTTGGATCTTTTTGAGTTTGTTTGGGAAAGTAATCGTGTGTAAGTTTGATTTGTCGTGCAAGCGTAAAAGTGCATATCCTTCCAAAGGAAACAATGCTTCCTAACACGCCACTACTTTGGCCTTCAAATGCTGTCGCATTGACCATCTTAAAGTTTTATCTTGGCACGTTTTTGTAAAGATTATGAGTGCAACGTGCTTTTAATACGTAAGTATCTCCCTATATCTCGACTCTTCCAAGGTCCTTTTCCTCATTGTCATGTTTTTCTAGCAAATGATAATCACGTTCACACCATGATGTTCACTCCAAAGGCGTTTCTTATTCCAGCGGAGTCTTGTATAATGAATAATGCAGAGGCTTTGAAGCATGAATGTCATGAATTTTTTACTTAAAGTTCAAAAAGCTTGGTGGGGGACAACAAATTGGAATGTATGCGAAAGAGGCTTGTGACGGAGAAGAGGTTTCTTTGTTGTCAAGAAGACTTGCATTTTTTATGTTTCTTCAAAGTGCAACACTGCATTCTGTTCAGACGTTCACACTCCTCCCTCACACATCAATCCCATGCTCCATTCCCACACACATTTTTTACAATAGCTTCTCATACACTTGCACACACACACACACACACACACACACACACACACACACACACACACACACACACACACACACACACACACACACACACACACACACACACACACACACACACACACACACACACACACACACACACACACACACACACACACACACACACACACACACACACACACACACACACACACACACACACACACACACACACACACACACACACACACACACACACACACACACACAAACACACACACACACACACACACACACACACAAACACACACACACACACACACACACACACACAAAACCACACACATACACACATATATATATAAACATATCTTCTCTCACACACATCTTCTTCCACAAAATCTCCGCACAAACATCTCCGCACACACACTTCCGCATACACACCTTTTCACACACACCTCCGGGCACACACCTCCGCACACACACCTCCGAACACACACACACACCCCCTCACACACACCTTCTCACACAAATCTTCCCACACACATGCCTCCTTGCACACATGCTCTTCACACGTATTTTTCTCACACAAATAATTTTCTCCACAAACTCTGATCATACCTTCCTTCAAACACGCCTCTCTTAACACCATTCCTGCCCATACTTATTTCAATGTAGAAGAACTTTCCATAGAAACAAAATTTTACAAGCCGAGAGTTTTGTGTTCGAATCTTGCACGGAAAACATAGCAAACCACATTTAATGATTGGTCTCGAAATTTTCTGTGAAAGATTTATAAAGTAAGGTGCAAAAATGGAAAGAAGATAAGTGAACGAAGGTGTGAAAGGTTATATTTAAAAGAGAAGAAGAATAGATGGAAAAATAAGAAAGGACGAAAAACGCGAAGAATTGAATGGATGAAGGAAAGAAAAAAAGTATCAAAGAAAGAAAGAAAGAAAGAAAGAAAAGAAAGAAAGAAAGAAAAGAAAGAAAGAAAGAAAGAAAAGATGGAAAAAAAAGAATGAAGTAGTGAATGACAGCAGCGGATCGAGGCATGTTCGTGGTGGGGAGCAAAACATTTGGCACATCAACAGGGCTTCCAGCGTGCAAATTGTGACTTTGAAGACGTGATGGGTGCATGCATATCTAATGAGCTTGTATGGATGGATGCATGTATGAATGGATGAGTTTTTGTATGTATGTGTATGTGTCTTGTGTGTAAGTTTGTGTATGTGTCTTGTGTGTAAGTTTGTGTATGGATGTGTGTATAAATATAAAAACATCTGCAGTATGAGCAGAATTTGCGTCAAAGGAAAGTCATACTGGAATGAGTTTTTGTACTGTGGGACAGCTAAAGGCATAATCTTTTGGCTTTGGACACATTTTGTGGGCACTTTTTCATGTTGCGGACCAGCATCGAAGCTCGTTTCTGCATCCATTCGTGGGGTATTTCCCCTTATCAACTTTCGGCCTGTGTGATTTCATTATGCACGCAGTCTATATACGCCAATGCCACCAACTTTTTGTGGCTCCTTCAGACATGGTTTTGTGTGTGGGTTTGTGTGTGTGTGTGTGTGTGTGTGTGTGTGTGTGTGTTTGTGTGTGTATGTGTGTGTGTGTGTGTGTGTTTGTTTGTGTGTGTATGTGTGTGTGTGTGTGTGTGTGTGTGTGTGTGTGTGTGTGTGTGTGTGTGTGTGTGTGTGTGTGTGTGTGTGTGTGTGTGTGTGTGTGTGTGTGTGTGTGCGTGCGTGCTTGCGTGGCATGTATGGGTTTGTGAAAGTTTAGTTTTTTCCTTACTTGGTGATATTGATTTATAAGTTCAATTGTTATCACATCGAGTGAGCATCAATAGAGACGACCATGACATTTGGAGCTGAATGGCATCCACAGTCCACAGGGTTGGCGTGACGAAAGGTCTGTCAAAAAAAGATTTTCGGCGAAAAAATTCATAGAAATACAACGCAAAAGACGCGTAGGTATAAAGAGACTTGAGAAGTTACGATTAAAAAACGAAAAGATTGCGATGTAAGATTAGCGATTTGAGGATATGAGGCCATTGTATTAATGGAGGACATTAAGTGAAATCATTTGGAAGCTTAATGATTTCCATGAGGATGAAAGGCTTAACAAAATAACAAATAACAGCCGAAGGAACAGCGCTTCATGCCGTGGCGGAGGGACAGGAAGTTGCACTGATGACGTCGTCATCTTTATGACGTAATGAAGCTAGAAACTAACATGGCCCTAATGTCTGTGCAAACTTTACGGTAATTGTTCCAAGTTGACGCGGAAGAATATTCCTTTTCGGATATTTCAATATTTCAGTTTTCTCCCGGTCTGCCATACATCCCTCTAGGCCTCCTTTGTGCTCTTTTTCATTTTTTCTTCCATCATTTTTTGCCTAATTTCTTTTTTTTTTTTTTTCTTTTCTTTGTTTTTTTATATTTTTTGTTGCTTTTTTCTAGCAAGCCTTCCAGACATAATTGTGATCTAATTTGGAGTTGTAGCATGGGTACCTTGATGCCTCGTAATGCGCACACAATGCTCGCATCAGCCTCCTCTTCATCCTCCCAGACTCTTTTGCAAAGGCACCAGACGACAAAGCACCTTCAGCAGTAAAATGACTCTTCCAAAAATAAAATGGTTCTTTCAAAGCGTACAAAAACGCTCACCTATTAAATTTAAGGGAACATTGGCCTTTCGGCTTAACTAGTGTACACGACGTGCAGTCGAGAATGTGTGCTAATGTGAGTGAGTGTGTGTGTGTGTGTGTGTATATGTTTGTGTGTGTGTGTGTGTGGGTGTGTGTGTGTGTGTGTGTGTGTTGTGTGTGTGTGTGTGTGTGTGTGTGTGTGTGTGTGTATGTATGTGTGTGTGTGTGTGTGTGTGTGTGTGTGTGTGTGTGTGTGTGTGTGTGTGTGTGTGTGTGTGTGTGTGTGTGTGTGTGTGTGTGTGTGTGTGTGTGTGTGTGTGTGTGTGTGTGTGTGTGTGTGTGTGTGTGTGTGTGTGTGTGTGTGTGTGTGTGTGTGTGTGTGTGTGTGTGTGTGTGTGTGTGTGTGTGTGTGTGTGTGTGTGTGTGTGTGTGTGTGTGTGTGTGTGTGTGTGTGTGTGTGTGTGTGTGTGTGTGTGTGTGTGTGTGTGTGTGTGTGTGTGTGTGTGTGTGTGTGTGTGTGTGTGTGTGTGTGTGTGTGTGTGTGTGTGTGTGTGTGTGTGTGTGTGTGTGTGTGTGTGTGTGTGTGTGTGTGTGTGTGTGTGTGTGTGTGTGTGTGTGTGTGTGTGTGTGTGTGTGTGTGTGTGTGTGTGTGTGTGTGTGTGTGTGTGTGTGTGTGTGTGTGTGTGTGTGTGTGTGTGTGTGTGTGTGTGTGTGTGTGTGTGTGTGTGTGTGTGTGTGTGTGTGTGTGTGTGTGTGTGTGTGTGTGTGTGTGTGTGTGTGTGTGTGTGTGTGTGTGTGTGTGTGTGTGTGTGTGTGTGTGTGTGTGTGTGTGTGTGTGTGTGTGTGTGTGTGTGTGTGTGTGTGTGTGTGTGTGTGTGTGTGTGTGTGTGTGTGTGTGTGTGTGTGTGTGTGTGTGTGTGTGTGTGTGTGTGTGTGTGTGTGTGTGTGTGTGTGTGTGTGTGTGTGTGTGTGTGTGTGTGTGTGTGTGTGTGTGTGTGTGTGTGTGTGTGTGTGTGTGTGTGTGTGTGTGTGTGTGTGTGTGTGTGTGTGTGTGTGTGTGTGTGTGTGTGTGTGTGTGTGTGTGTGTGTGTGTGTGTGTGTGTGTGTGTGTGTGTGTGTGTGTGTGTGTGTGTGTGTGTGTGTGTGTGTGTGTGTGTGTGTGTGTGTGTGTGTGTGTGTGTGTGTGTGTGTGTGTGTGTGTGTGTGTGTGTGTGTGTGTGTGTGTGTGTGTGTGTGTGTGTTTTGAGACAATTTTGCCTGGCTACGGTTATTAACTATGCTTTCAGAACTTATAATTCAGTCATTTTGAACAACACTTCTCAAACCAGCGAATTAAATATTTAATTTTTATGCACATACTTCACGATTCTCATTTCCTTTTTTTCGTCCAGTCATTTCCATTTCTTTATTAACGTATCCACTCATCCGTCTTCTTTCTTATCCATCCAACTTATACCTCATCTATCAACCTTAAATCCATTCATCCTAAATCGCTTTTTCTATTATAACTTATCCATCCATCTTTTATTACTCAATCTATCAGATCACTCACAGTTCCCTCCATTCCGTCCACACTCTCCCAGCCCTCCCTCACGCCACAATGCCATCTACAAGGTTTTTTATCGACCAAATTATGAGCTTGAAATATTTGTCACTTCATTCAGGGCGATGACTACACCACAATGGGTTTTCATTAAAAAATGTCATTTTGACAAAGAAAGACAAAAGGCTGAAAGAACAGATGCATCCATGCATGAGAAACACCAGTCGTCGCAAGCAACAGCAGCAAAGCAGACGATTCCTAAAGACGGCAATTTCGAAATAATGCCACTTCAGCCATATCTCTTGTTCCAAAGCTTCAAAGGCTACATCATCTTTCACCAGAGATGATGATGGCATGAGGATGAGGATGATGATGATGGAGGATGATGATGATGATGATGATGATGATGATGATAATGATGATGATGATGATGATGATGATGATGATGATGATGATGATGATGATGATGATGATGATGATGATGATGATGATGATGATGATGATGATGATGATGATGATGATGATGATGATGATGATGATGATGATGATGATGATGATGATGATGATGATGATGATGATGATGGGATAGAAGATGATGATTCGAGGAAAGCTGATGATGACATGGAGGATAATGGGTTGAAGGTATAAAGAAGAGATGAAGATAATGGGACAAAAAAATGACGATGGGATGAAGAAGATGAAGGGATGAGAAAAAAAGATCACAAGATGAAAATGTACAATGGTGAAAGAAGAAGGGAGGATGATGGAATGAAGGAATAGTGATAGAATGAAAGTATGAGGACGGGACAAGGAGTGATAATGCCGGGATGGAAGGATGATGGCAGGCAATGGCAAACTTCTCACTGGCAGCCAAACACCTCAAGTGTCTACGAGCGTTTAAACAACAATAATGCCCCTTATCTCCCGCCATATAAGTCACCTGCCTACGCTCAATAAGGCGGCTAATAACGGCAATAATAATCATGCGCCAGACGACGCTTGAGCCAGCGCCTTTCTCACTAAATATTTAATGCCCACGACATTTTTATCACTCGGTCGCTCTCACGTACACGTCTGCTTTTAAATGAGAAGTCCGTGCGCCTTTGATTCATCTCTTCACCGGTGGTCCGTTGAAATCCTTTGCGAGCATCAATCCCCAGTGAAAAGCGCATAAAGACATTTCTTAGCAAGCACCATGCATTCAAGGAAAGCTTCATTAGGCACACAAACCTGGCGAAGGCTGGTCCGGTGCTTTCGGGGTCGAGGGAAGAACTAGCACTGAGTCGTGAGTCTTCGATCTTGTACGACTGCATGCCTAATGATGACACACAGTTGTCTGGAGGGGGGAGGGAAAGCATGCGACGTAATGTAACGTACGAAAAAGGAGCTTAGTGGAAAAAGATAGTGGATTTTTTTCGAAAACATAGAAGTTTCAGTCTGTTTTTAAAGATTCGTAGAAGACGCCTATCTAAAAGTTCAAACATTTGTTCAGGTTACTTCAAGTCGAAGTGAACAAAAAACAACTTTGAAAAAGATGATGTGGTCGAAATATTTTTTAGCGAAACTTCAAGTTACGTCCAAAAAAGAGTGATTTAGTGGCCTCAAGAAGGCCGGTGCTCTTGTAAAAAGACGAACGATATGCACTCATAAGTATTCGCTTTGTGAAATTTACTTCAAAACAGAGTCAACAGGTTTTATAGTTTCCAATATATCAAAGCAACAATTTCTTTATGTCTGTAATGAATTATAAAGATACGCGAGGTAACATTCAGAATTTAATCTTTGAAGAAAGATTTGTTGCCAACATCTTTCAAAGAAGAAACATGCCCTTCAACGCTTGAATGAAGGATTGAAATTTTCAAATAAATTCATGATTAAAGCCTCAACTAGAGTCATTGCTAATGACTTGCAAAGGTGCTCTTGACTCGAGGGCGAACGAGAAGATGACTCCATGCGAGGACTTTGATGAGTGCACACTTTACATCTTATGTCAGGCGTTCTAATTGAAAACAACAACAAAATATGGCTTGATGCGAAGTATAAGAAGGCTTGAGAAAGGATGTGTTTAATAATGTATGAGGATGTTCCTTTTCGTCTCCAGGGGCAAGCTACTTTAGCTCGACGTGCTGAGTAGTCAATAGGACCCACATGCTTTTCAAGGGCACTTTGGTGAGATTGATTCATCAGAAGAGTGATAATTAAGCCGGAACAGCCTCACTCCGCCAATCATTCCCTCCAGAGTGAGTTGCCAAGACAACAAAGCAACAAGCGCGGTCAAAGATTGTGAGGCACCCTATTTATCTTTATTTTCTCATGTTTTTGGTCTTTGCGATCCATCGATCATTCGTC
>OX387248.1:8861866-8866866 GCA_947562095.1 Branchellion lobata | reverse complement strand
ATTGGTGCCTGTTCTTATACCCAAAGAGGAAGAAGAGATTAAAATAGATGAGGACAGAGTTGAGGTAGTGAAACATTCTCTTCATAAACTTCATGAATTGAGACTTTTAACTGTCAGGTGCCAAAGAAAATAGACACTTTGCAACCTGTGGTGATCAAACGCCATGCTGGGGCTTATAAAAGCAAGGGTCCAACTAACGAAAAGATGGAAGCAGTGGTGGGAGCATTCAAGCACTCATGGGTTGCTTACAAGAAATATGCTTGGGGCAAGGATGAGCTTCTGCCTTTGAGCAAAACTCACAATCGCTGGTTTGACTTGGCTCTTACTCTGGTTGAAGCCCTCGACACCATGTACATCATGGACCTCAAGGAGGGTCTGCTTCAAATGTGTTTTCTTTTCAATGTTGTACTAGAAGTGCTATGTATATGTCATTCATCACTACAAAACTTATGTACAGCTATCTATATATCTCATTATTCTTATGTATTTGAAATCTTCATGTTTTCACTGATGGGCTCCTCAGACTTCAATTTCACTGATGGGCTCCTCAGACTTCAATGAAGCAAGAGACTGGGTAGCAAAGAATCTCAACCTCGATGTGGACTCTGATGTGAACCTGTTCGAGTGCACCATCAGGGTCCTCGGGGGCCTTCTTAGTGCATACCATCTCTCTGCTGACCAGCTTTTCCTCGACAAGGCGGTTGGTGGCTTCAAACCTCATGCTACTAATAGTGTCACTTGGTGCCAGTTGATGCGCAAAAGTTATTTCTACTAATTAAACAACCTTTATGAAATTTTAAATGAATATAATAAACAAATTTCAAAGATTTTAATAAATATTTTTTTTATTTTTTGATTGTTCACCATGTTTGTGCCATTTCCAGCGTTTGTCTGGATTTGTTTCAATAAAGACTATAAAAATAATTATAAATAAATAATCTTATTATATTGAAAGTAGAAAAATAACTGTTTTTTTTTAATCAAAAATTAGCACATAAGCTGGTGATATGAACTATCAGTCACATCTAACAACCACCGAACTTCAACAAGTTCTCACTGACCCACAGAAGTACCTTGGGAACAAGCTGATGCCGGCTTTCAACAGCAACTCTCCCATTCCCTACTCCGACGTCAACCTTATGACGGGCAATGCCAAGAGTCCTTCGTGGGGAGCCGACTCTTCCACGTCGGAAGTGTCTTCGATCCAGATTGAGTTCACCGACCTGTCACGACTGACGGGAGAGTCAAAGTATGAGGTGAGTTTTGACACTGATACATTGAGGTTTCGTTCACTATACTTACTTATCAAACCCACTCCACTATGCATCAATTTACATTCACTCTACCACACCATCCTACCACACTCACTCACCGAGCTCACCTTCGACGCTCACTAACCACCATACCACACCCCTTCAGGAGGCAGCCATGGCAGTATCGAAGCACTTGCACACTTTGAACAAGAAGCAAGGTTTGGTACCGATCTTCATCAACCCCACCACTGGCAGATTCCGACCCTCAGCCCACATCACCATGGGAGCACGAGGAGACTCATATTACGAGTACCTTCTCAAAATCTTCATGCAAACTGACAACCAACAGTAAGCCTTATAGTTGTGTGTGTGTGTGTCTGTGTGTGTTTGTGTGTGTGTGTGTGTGTGTGTGTGTGTGTGTGTGTGTGTGTGTGTGTGTATGTGTGTGTGTGTGTGTGTGTGTGTGTGTGTGTGTGTGTGTGTGTGTGTGTGTGTGTGTGTGTGTGTGTGTGTGTGTGTGTGTGTGTGTGTGTGTGTGTGTGTGTGTGTGTGTGTGTGTGTGTGTGTGTGTGTGTGTGTGTGTGTGTGTGTGTGTGTGTGTGTGTGTGTGTGTGTGTGTGTGTGTGTGTGTGTGTGTGTGTGTGTGTGTGTGTGTGTGTGTGTGTGTGTGTGTGTGTGTGTGTGTGTGTGTGTGTGTGTGTGTGTGTGTGAGTATGTACGTGCGCTTGTGCATGTGTGTTTGTGGACTTGAAAATGTTATATTCATTTGACAGAGCCCGTGATGACTTTGTTGTGTCAATGAAGGGTGTGCAGAATTTGCTCTTACGCGAAACATCGGCCACGAAACACTTGTATGTAGGAGAACTGCTTGGAGGAACTTCGTTCAGTCCCAAGATGGTGAGTCTGCTGCCGCTGGGATGCTTTGATATCCACCAACCTCCCAACTTAATGTAACACCATCAACTTCCCACAGGACCACTTGGTGTGTTTCCTGGGCGGCACTCTTGCTTTAGCGGCCAAGTTTGGCCTCAAGAGAGACAGTTTCTTGGAGTTGGGCAAGCGACTGACCGACACGTGCATAGAGTTCTACACCAGGATGCCTACAGGCTTGAGTCCTGAGATCATGCACTTCAGGAGTGGTTCTGTCGAGACTGAGATGTTCGTGAAGGTGGGTGTTGATTTGAGGTGGTGGTGATTTAAATTTAATCGAAGTGGTGGTGACGTTTCGAAATGCCCACTACCACAGCCTGCAGACGCCCACAACCTGCTGAGGCCGGAAACTGTCGAGAGCCTCTTCTACCTCTACCGACTCACCGGCAACAAGACGTACCAGGATGTTGGCTGGAAGATTTTCCAGGTGCTTTTTGGGATTTATTATCACTAGTTTTATTATTGTTTTTTGTTTGTTACTTTTATTATTTTATTGTTATAATTTGTTGTTACTTTTTTTTTTATAGATTTTTTTCATTTTTCATTTCATCACGTGATCCACGACACATTTTTTACAGTCGTTTGAGAAGTACACCAAGTTGGAGGATGGCTATACATCCATCGGAAACGTACAGAACCCGGAAAACGTGCATTACAGGTTCGTGACTCTTTAGGAATAAATTTAAAAAAAGAAATTATGAAGAAGCAAAAATGATAAAGAGGAATAAGAATGAAAATTTGCTTCCAATGCGACGCTGCTTCCACACGCAGGAACAAGATGGAGAGCTTCTGGGTGGCAGAGACACTCAAGTACTTTTACTTGCTTTTCTCTGACGACCCCTCGTACATAAGCCTTGATGAGTTCATCTTCAACACCGAGGCTCACTTGGTGCCCTACAGACGCCTCAGCCATCCTTCTCTCAACAAGCTCTCGGAAATGTAGTTTTGGTAATAAAATAACAAAGTTCCATTAATGTGAGCAGCATTAAAGAATATTCGGCTATATTTTGTCATTTATAATTCAATTTTTCTCATAATTGTATGAATAAGAGGTCGCGTGTTACTCATACCTTTTCAATACCCGATCCTCCTTTTTACACGCATCGTTAATCTTTGTTCCCAAGGCGTTGTAAAGTACCTAAGAGCTGGAAAATTTTTCTCTACAACTTTTAAGAATATTTTTGTGATTAACAACATTAGTCACTTTCCTATTAAATGCACGCTATTTTAATATCATAATTGCACTCAAGGAAATTCAAAGTACTGTGAAGTTATTAGTTTGTTACTTGCGGAGACCAATTATTGCAGGGGTTGTGGTAGTATCGATTATATAAGATAAGTTTTAGATTGTTTTTTTGTAGGAAAATGTTTTGAAACTTCACTGATTTTTACTGATAGCACATGCTTGCCATTCCAGCCGCCGGCAGCATCATCGCTCTGTTGCAAACTTTAAAACGGTGGTTGCCAAATCTTCTTTACGTCGCTTGTGATGTTTCGTTTATGAATAAGCTACTGGAGTGCAAAAGACAATGCTTTATTGAGGGCATTGTCCATTGGTGAAACGTACAAATACGACAAGAATCACTAAGAAGCGGTCGAATAGGTAATCGGATACAACTAATATGGGTGCGAAACACCGGCACATTAGTGACAACGGAGTGAAAGAATGAAGCGCTAGATTGCCCACAACCTGCTACATGATTCGGCCACTTCGCACATCGAGAAATTACTTATTTGAAACATTTCCATTAAATAGTTATAAAATTAAGCTAGTTTGAATGAGCGGCATTCAAGAAGCCGCCAAATGTTGTCATAATGACAAAATCAGAAGAAAATGTCGATCTTGATGCACGTAAAAATAAATAAGTGTAATGGCGAACAGAAAGTATGTATAGTAGACTTAGAACATATGGATGGGTGTTATGGCGTGTCTCATCAGTGTGGTGGCTTGGTTTTTTGGTGCAATAGCCTTATTATAGTGGTGATGGTTGCTTGATTCATCATGGTTAGTGTATTTGTGTTGGGAGTAGGAAAACATCTTGTAGGGTTTGGTGCTTAGGTGGGTCTGACTTTCCCTGGAACATAGTTTTTGTCGATGGTGGGTTCAAGCAAGAAAATGTGAAGGCACTTTTCATTCTGTGCCAGAGGGTGGCCTGCCACTCTGGAGGGTAAAGAAAATCATTTCATCAGTTCAGTAATTAAACAAAAAAGGTAAGTAAACTTTGAAAAAAAACATACTTGTTTATAAACACTTCCAGTCCCTTTCTGCGTTCTTCAATGAAGTCCTCAGCAAAAAGACCAGCATCAGATCGGAATGGCATCTGTCTGCCCCATGCCTTGCCAGGCAACACTGGAACCACAATCTGTGAAGCGGCATGTTAACATATAACGAGTGTTTAAAAAATTCAAATAGGTGAACATTCAATAGACTTTTCAAAAAGTCATATGACAAACCTTACTATCTCTCTCAAGTTCAGAAGCCAGCCATGCAAAATCGCTGTATCTTCTTCGAACGGAAGATTCTTTTATTTTGAAAACCGGAAGATTAGTCTGAAAGATTTTTTGAAAATAGCATAATTGAAAAAGATACCGCCCCCCGGAGGACATGAGAGTAAGTTAATTCAAATCGATGGGAGTACCTTCATTTTGATTTCATAATCAGTAAATCTTTTTTTGCCTACGCCATTAGTCTCCGGGTTGATTACGTCTATTTCCAAAAAGTTAGCCGGAGGGGCATAGGCATCATCCAATGTTTGCTTCTTGGGCTGAATTCGAGCAGTCATGGTTGAAGCCATAATATCAAAACTACTACAAAAA
>OX387248.1:8836866-8856866 GCA_947562095.1 Branchellion lobata | reverse complement strand
GCTAATTTGAAAATTAAAACGTTTGAGAGCTAACTCATGGCTACTGTTGCCCTTCTTTCTCTGCCAGATTGCACTGATGCCGTTGTGAAGGGAGGGGAGGATTTTGTTTCAATGTATCAAACCCTGCTGCAAGAACGAATCCAACTGGCGTCTACAGGCCTGGCCTATCTACCAGTGCTACAACAGACACTCGTGGACTGGTGAGTCGGTGGTGGAGGCGACGGACGTGGAGAAGTTGGTATTGGTGGTGGAGGAGTAGGTGGAAGAGGTTGCAATGGTAAAAAGGAGTAGGGTGGACTTTCATAAGGATCCATCAACCAGGTGGGAGCAGGGAGGACTGATGGAGGGGACCTCACGGAAGGTGGATGGCTTGCAGGTGCCTCAATGGATGGCCCTGTGGAAGGCGGCAGTTGTCAAAGTCAAGTGCCGCAAGTGAAGCTGTTGTGCCATGATTCCAGCTTACTAACTTTATTTTATTTTTTTTTAAATGATTTTTCATTTTTTGAATCTTCAAAAACAAGATTATTTTGTTTAATTTTATTTACGACGTTTTTATGTTCAAAGCTCTTTTTTCCTTTGTGTTTAATGTAGAATTTTATATGAAGAAACAACGGTTCAAAGTACGGCGTTAAAAATAAGCAATTTCTTTCTCCCACACCCCTTTCTTGACCACACGCCCACAAACAACAACCACACGCACGCATTCACACGCTGCTATACTCTAATTATGCTGATGCTTTGATGTTACCTTTGATGTAGTCTTGAAATTTCACAGCCTTCGCATATACACCCAGCAATATGCAACGATATAGGGGGTTATTGATATTTGAATTACATTGTGAAGATGTGAATGAAACTGATATGAGGTGGTGAATTGATACTCGAAAGAAAATATTTTGAAGTTTTTCGTTCCACAAAACACCATCCAAAATGAGTTTATTTTCTTTTTCGATTTTATGAAACCATGCTTATTTTTAAGTAAATCATTTGAGCAAAGCGCCAGCTTACTAGTGACTACCCAGTAAGCTTTTTCAGGTTTATCGGAGACAGCTAGTATAAAGTAAAAATATGATGAAAGACTGAGAAAAACTAAAAACCCACATGAAAGGTTGCTTTAATGATACTTTATAATGACGACTCTCCTAGCATAGACTTCTTTTATCTTTCACTTTCTTAAAAAGTCGAAAAAATAAAATGTCTTGACGAAGTTTCATTTTGAAAGCTCAACTGCTTTAATCTTTGCAAATCAAAGCTTTTCGCAAAAAAATAAAATCTTGTCAAGACTCGCTGGCATTCACAGAATCCCTTTGATCCAATGTCGTTTTTTTTTCATTTTAAGTTCAAGCTTCATCGAAGGAACCTTTGTATGTCTGCACAAATAGCCGATGCGTTCATGCGCAAACAAATGCTTTTGAACGTTGCATCAATGACTTCTAAATTATTCATACTTTCAAATACGTTCGCTTTAATCTTCCTTCTTTCCTCTTCACACATTATTTATTTTTCTTACTATAGACTAACAATTCGCTATATGTCGTTCTTTTATTGCTAATCTAAGCCACTCTTAGCATTTGTAAAGCGATTTTTAGCATTTCGTTCAATTTACTGCTTCTTGTGCCTAATTTTTATTTATAAAATTTTTTTATACATTCTCACCACTCACCAAACAATATTCACTAACTCACGTATTGCTTTCAGACCGCACCATGTGAAGAGCCTCACTTAGCGAGTTCAAAGGTTGCGCAATTTTGATTTGCATTGCAATCATCGCCTTCCACCACAGTATTAATCTCGATAAAGAATCTAAAAAAAGAATAAGTCATAAAAACCTTTCGTGATATTGAAAGAAAGCGTTATGTAACTTTTGTTTTTTTTTAATTTAGAAATCTTAATAAAACAACCATATTATTTACCGAATCCGAGGTACAGTGTGCCAATAGAGAAAACACAGAGATGAAAAAATAATGAAAAATTATTTTCGTGAAAAAGAGGAAAACAACGGCAGTGAAGATAAGGCCGACAAAAAGAATTTAGTCATCTCAAACAAGATACTTGGTAATAACATTCCAAACTGAGCCTCGTTAAACACCTCACGTTATGCCACATTATTCATAATTATTTACTAAAAATTCTTATTCGCTAGATGGTAACCCGTGAAACTTTGAAAAATACAATTTTAAGTCAATTCTAACTACACAAAACCTTTCACTACTACCACCAAGTCGATTTATAAAGTAGTTGGGGACTGTGGTGTGGCAATAGATGTTCCTAAAGTCCGATGATTTTCAATGAATAAGCCGATGTTTTTTCATCGAGCATTATTTAGATAAAAGTTCAAAAAAATTGAATAAATCAGTTTTTCACTTTTTTTCTTAACCAAATCCAAAGGCAAGATAAAATCAAGGTGGCTGCAATCAGCTCACAAGATAGTGGATTAGCATCAGTTTACTGTCGTACTGAGGCCTGGGTCTATACTCAGGCTTTCTTCCACTCGTTGAACAAAACTGTGAAACCACATCTTACAACAACATCAAAGAACCCACACCAGTTTGCTGATAGCAATAGGAAAAGAACAACAATAACTCTTGGTGCTTTGTTGTAAGCACAATTGCGAGAAACTGGTATTAAACTTATATATATATATATATATATAAATATGGCTGTGTGTGTGTGTATTTGAAGAGTTACACATATACATATATATATATATATATATTTGTATGTAGATGAAGGCTAATGTTTGTATACCGAGATTCACAATAAAAGCGAACCATTTGTTCTTTGTCAGATGTTTCCTTTAATCATTACTCTCTGATGTTTGAGAACTTCCCAAAAAATTTCAAACTGCCAAACTGCGGTTCAAAAGAAGGACAAGAGAATATCCTAAAATCTCAAATGGTTGGATTTTTCAAACTTCCAATGATTCATCTTCAATCGATTCATTCAAAAGCACTTATTACCATTGTTCACAACCACTCTTGAAAACCATTTAATAAGCCTAACTTTTTCAACATTCAAATTTAAGTTCGTATTTAACAATTTTTTTTAAAGACGGGTCTCCGTTTGTGGCTTTCTCAACCTTATAGTTTCTCCCTTATAATTATTGCGTCCGGTCTTGTTGAGTTTAAGTAAATAAATATTTTTTCAAGCTGTAACATTTCCAGCGTTTGACTGGATTTCCTTCAATTAATATTATAGAATAAAAACGCTTCTAAATCGTTGCAATACGTTAAAATACGCTGCTTTTGAATAAAATTAAATAATACAAAAATTATACAATAGAAACATTAATAAATTGTATAACTTGAAATAATTCTATCTTGTTCAGATCAGATAATTCAATAGTATACCCATAGTCCTAATAATTAACTAAATAAAGATTAATTTAAATCACTGTTACAATTAACACATTTGCGACGACAATGAAAGCATGCAAGCTGGCTCACAATTAAAAGTGGTCAATGAAAGAACCTTTTGTTTCAAGCGATGATCGAGCATGCACTTCAGATCACTCAATTCAAAGGCTTTTTGGTGGACAGATGTGCGCTTGTGTGGCTGCTTGAGTGAGAGGCCGAGGCAAGGAACAAAGAAGCGAGATAATGTTAACCACGGCACTTGAAGAGAGATAAGAGTGTTAAGCAGTAAACAGGCTACAACCTCATCACATCTCTTCTTCGACGTCGATTATGGTGTTTTTGTAACTTATTTATTTCAATAATTCCTTTCATCTCTTTTCTTTTATGCCCTCCCATCATTCTCAAAAGGCTTCCTTTGAGCTCCTTTGATCTCCTCCGCTAGTGATGTCTACTAAATAAAAGTAGTTGTTCTTCTTTCTATTCTTCTGTGTGCTTCTGTGTGTCTTTCTATTCGCCTGTGTACTTCTGGGCGTCTTTCTATCCCTCTGTGTCCTACTTTTTGTTCTTCTTTTCTTATGTGGGCTTCTGTGTGTCTTTCTGCCTTTGTCTCCATTTAACTTTTGAATCTCAGAATGTTTTTTTCTTTGAAATCTCCCTCTCAAGAAGGCTTGTAAGGACCTCACCAAGTCACTTGTCACTGCAGCCTAGCATTCTTTTCCCGTATCCACTTCTCGTTGTAGCTAGTGGCTCGAAGAGGCGCAAAAGGGACATTCTTTATAGAAGAAATATTCCCGAATACAATTCGTGAGCTTATTAAGCGACTGATTTCTTATGAAGGTATAGTGTCGCTAGCTTGGTGTATGGAAGAAAATGTTGCCTTTGTTATAGAATCGAGGATTAATTGTTCAAGTCACATGAAAGGATCATGATCAAAGGATTGCATGGGGAGACGAAGGCAGGCTGTATTAAAGGACATCTCTTATTAATAAGCGTCTGTTCATGCTTGAGCCTGGAAGCTGCATGCATCAATGTGAAGAACAAACTACGTTGATGATTATTATTCTGTCCAGGATACACACTGTAATGATCTGCGTTTGTACTTGAAAGCGTCATGAAAGAGTTCCTTTAAGAAGTTTTTTTTGTGTGTGCGTGTGTGTGTGTGTTTGTGTGTGTGTGTTTGTGTGTGTGTGTGTGTGTGTGTGTGTGTGTGTGTGTGTGTGTGTGTGTGTGTGTGTGTGTGTGTGTGTGTGTGTGTGTGTGTGTGTGTGTGTGTGTGTGTGTGTGTGTGTGTGTGTGTGTGTGTGTGTGTGTGTGTGTGTGTGTGTGTGTGTGTGCTTTTGTTTGTAATATTTATTAAATAAATAATGGTTTTGAAACTGTATAATAGACTAAGCTTTGATAACTCTGATAATGCGATAATTGCGTACGGGATGCATAGTGTGAATGAAATTCGTGAACAAAGCAAACAATGGTACGTGTTCTATCGCCTTGCTGCAGCCTACCAACTAACTGACCAGTGTAAACAACTCTATGTTCCTTAACATTCCATTGCAGACCAACCTTTTGCCGAACTACCAACTCCCACAACAGAACCACAATCCAACACCACACTCCTCTTCCACAACAATCCTCTTCAACAACTACAAACTCAAACACTCCAACTCTCCCTACTTACTCTCCCTCCTTCGCAACACGTCCAAGGAAGCCACCACCGACGATGCAGACGCCATTTTGGCTGATCATGTGTCACGTGTGTGGCAAGAAAGCTCTCCATTAGTTGGTCAGTGTACAGAAAAAAGTGAAGTGATTCACCACAGCGAAGCTCACAATAGCTTCAATCGACACCAAATTACCGCTACTGACGACAACAGCCATCACATTACCTCTACTGACAACAGCCACCACATCACCGCCACTGACGACAAAAACCATCACCTCTCTTCCACTAAGCCATGCAGAGACACTGCCAGGTTGTCCAGGGACTTGTCTTTGCAGATGAAGCACTCCTCCATTGAAGCTCTCAAGAAGGCTATCATGGTGGCGTTGTTGTCATTGCTTGTTCTTGTTGTTGTCTGTTGTCTTTTTCGTTAATTTCGTTTCATGTTTTCGTTCTTCTGCCAGCTTTGTATTAGTTTCGTCGTTGTTTGTAATGTTGCTTTATAAAGATTACAAACACTTTGTATACTTTTCTTGAAATGCTTTTAAATAACTCACAAAACACTTTATAATATAATTACTTATAAATCATCTCATAAAATACTTCATAAAAGATTATAAAATATTCACTTTTGTAAAGACAAAAATAAAACTTTAAAAATACTTTCATAAATACTATAAACAATACTTCTTTCTAGAAGATATAAAATATTCGACTCAGGTTGCGTCTTCCATGCAGCCACCCAGGCACGAGTGGGAGTGGACGATGAACGACTTCAATGAAGAGAAGTTAGGTAATGACAGGCTGCGCCTCTCGTGGAGTGGATCAAATGTGACGTTGAAAAAGAATAATCGGAGTACAACCGATGATGATGACGACGACGACGAAGATGAATACGATGATTATGACGAAGATGAAGAAAATTATATTGTAAAAGAAAAAATAAATAAGAGCGACTTAGAAATGGTGAAGTGTTCGTGGTGTGATGATTCAGATGACGAAGGTGCTTACGACTCGCTGAACCATCTCAACAGCTCCTACTACAGTAATAACAGTCCTTTCAGTGATTCGTCATACAACGTCAACAACAGAAGCACAAACACTTACAACATCAACAATTCAACCAAAAACCCAAATGTCCACAACATTTTCAGTGGAAACAAAAAAATAAACCACCACCTGAGAGGAAATATCAAAAATAATAACCACTTCAACACAAACAACAGCAACAACAATCAAACTCCACTCCGTGGCCAGGCGTCTTGCAGGTGATTAGTTGTGTCATGTTTGTGACGGAGCTGGCTTGCTACTCTGTACTGAAGAGCATATAATGACGACGAGTGTGTGCTGATGACTCCAAATTAGTATGCCACACCTGCCTTTCTCGCATCTTTTCATCTCCCTGTGATCTTCATGCACGTTCTGACCGCAAAGTCTATCCCCCTGTTTGTGTTCTTTTTTGTCGTGTGCGTAGGTGTGTGTTGTGTGTGTGTGTGTGTGTGTGTGTGTGTGTGTGTGTGTGTGTGTGTGTGTGTGTGTGTGTGTGTGTGTGTGTGTGTGTGTGTGTGTGTGTGTGTGTGTGTGTGTGTGTGTGTGTGTGTGTGTGTGTGTGTGTGTGTGTGTGTGTGTGTGTGTGTGTGTGTGTGTGTGTGTGTGTGTGTGTGTGTGTGTGTGTGTGTGTGTGTGTGTGTGTGTGTGTGTGTGTGTGTGTGTGTGTGTGTGTGTGTGTGTGTGTGTGTGTGTGTGTGTGTGTGTGTGTGTGTGTGTGTGTGTGTGTGTGTGTGTGTGTGTGTGTGTGTGTGTGTGTGTGTGTGTGTGTGTGTGTGTGTGTGTGTGTGTGTGTGTGTGTGTGTGTGTGTGTGTGTGTGTGTGTGTGTGTGTGTGTGTGTGTGTGTGTTCTTGTGTGTGTGTGTGTGTGTGTGTGTGTGTGTGTCTGTGTGTCTGTGTGTCTGTGTGTGTCTGTGTCTGTTTGTGATTATATATGTGTGTGTATGTATGTATATCTTAACGCTCATGTGTTTCGGACGTGAGTTATCTAGTTATCTTTTCGGACATGTTGAGTTGCTGAGCGAGCATCGTTCAAGTGCTTGAAAGGATGCACGAAGAGGCTAATAACTTCAACATCAAAGTAGACTGCAGCATCAGCCCTCACTCACTTACTGTCACGCTTCACATAACTCTCGAAAGTCAATATCATTTCGAATTGGATACCAATTTAGAGAGTTAATGTGCTTTCGTTTAATATTTGTGTTAATGTTTGTCGATTTTTGAAGCATTGACGTTTTGTGCACGTGTGTGAATGATTGGTGCGTATATGTGTGAGAAAGCTTTGTTCGCGTGTGAGGGTGTGATGATGTTCCGTTTATGTCTGAGGGGGTGTAGTTTGTATTATAGCTCGAGGCCTGGCGTCTTTGATCTTTTGTAATACAAACTCCCTGCCGTTATTCTGCTATAATAAAGTGCTTTTAATGTGCTTGCATGAGGTCTGTGAAGCCCTTTTTATCAGCACTGTGCTTTCACAACGAAACAGTCACTAATCATTCAGATAAAACACCTTTGAAAGAAAGAATATTTTGGTTTTTTATTTGATCTTATTGAATAAATTGACGAATATTAAACTAAATATAAACAGGAGTCCTCTGCACAAAACCTTTGTGCATAAGTCAAAGTTACCTTCTTTAGTTTTCTTACTGACCTCTTGCGAATGAAAATTATTTGAGACAACTTCACCCACAGGGCAGTCAACCTGAACACGAAAAATCTCGCGAAAAATTATTTCCAAGCAGCTTCAAAAAACATGGACGAGACACTTTTTTCCACCTTCTTCAGGTCACCAGCAGGTCGCCACTGCGACTTCTCACACGAGGGACTTGCTTCGGTGTGTTGTGAGGAACCACAGTGCACCTCCCACAGAGACCCAAGCCCACCAAACGTCAGCACGGTCGTTGGCTACTACTACGGAGACGACCCCATCCCTTACCGAATCGTCCTTCCTCTCAAAAATCCCACTCTTGGCCACCTCAAACACTTCCTCAACAAGAAGGGCTCTTTCAAGTACTGTTGCTAACACTTGTTTGATAATTTTTTTTCAATCTTCTTCATTGGTTTTATGGATAGATTTGGTGTATGTGCATCTACCACGAAGCTGTGGAAGATTAATTTGTGAGCACCTTCAAAGAAAGTGCTAAAAGGCGTGCTAAAAATGTTTTCAAGTAGTTTACGTTTCTTTACCAGTGAGAATTTTGTCAATATAAAATATTCGAACTGATCATTTGTTGTTAAATGTACCAAAGCTTCTAGTTAAATTTACATGCTTTAAATAACAAGACTTCTGAAGTTTCACAGTTTCCATTAAACAAACCTTCCTACAGGTACTTCTTCAAGAAGGCTTCGGACGAATTCGATTCAGGAGTGGTGCATGAACAGATCACAGAGGACGGCGCTCTGTTGCCACTGTGGCAAGGGAAGGTTGTGGGCAAGATTGAGCTGGTGTCTTGAGGGGTGATGGGAGGTGTTGTGAGGGGTGTTGTGAGGTGTTTGTGGGCGCAAGAAAGGTTTTTTGTTGGATGATAAGTGTTAAAATAAAAGTCATTAGTAGTGGAGGGTGTGAAAAATGCTAGATGATGGATTGAAAAAGTTTCAAAAATACGATGAACTGTATGTGGTGCTGAGGTGATACGTGAAAATATAATAATTTTCGGAAAAAAGACTCATTGATTTGATTGATTATGTAAACTTTCGATGACTCAAAACTATTTCGTCCAGCAGTTGACATTGACACGTTCAAAACTCCTTACTCAACGCTTGCATTGAATGTTTGCTTTATTGAGTTGAATGTTCATATGAAACGTCACGTGGATTAATGAGGGAATGAAACAGAGTTGAGTATTGACAACGCTTCATCATTATGTATGCGATCAAGCGGGTGAAATTTCAATTGGCAACAAGGACGTAACACGTGATATGCTCGCATGCTCTTGGGCCGGTGTTCATTACAAGTGACCTCCAAAGCTCCCTCTAGCGACCATTCTCCACAAATTTCAAGCGAGCCTTTCAAAGTCAGCAGGTGCCATGCAACAGAGGCGCGTCGATTGAGGCAGATTCATTGAGAATTAAAATTGCAATTGAGGAAACAAATAAGAAACCAACAACCACGAGAGCAATTGTTTTGTGGAAAGTGTTTGGTAGTCAAGATGTCATGATGCTGCTTCGACTGAGGCTCGACGCTACAGTGTGCTTATCATGCAGGTGTGGCATCTCTGAGCTCCAGTGACTGACGCAATGGTCAAAAGACGCGCTGTGTACAAAACGATAACAAAATCATGACAGATCAAAGGTTTCAGTTCTTTGGAAGTTTCACGTCATCTTTCCGCAACGCATCGTAACCATCTCAAACCTACGCTACCGCTTCAATACAACGAACCATCTCTTACAGTTTTCATTAAAAGTTACTCAATGAGTCCATAAGACATGCAGCTTGACATTGTATCGATATTATATCCATAATCTCATTATCTGTATAACAATAAATGTATCATTCTCATAAACTTCTTCAGTTTCCCAAAATCCCAATCATGCTATTAACAATTACCATAACCTCATAACACTATATCTGCCCTACGTGGTTGTGAGTCCGACAACTCTGTAGTACCTCCGGTGGAAGTGATAATGACATAACAAGCGTCATCACAACATGCCTCATCACCACGGTCCACAATAACAGTCTCTCATTCGTCTCTTCTGCCATCCTCCTTGCCGCATTCTCGAATGTTCGCATTATCATTTTTTTTATCATCAGTTTCATTGTCGTCTTTTTTATTATTTTTATTATTATCGTTATCATTATTATTGTTGTTTTTGTTATTATGCCCATTTTTATTTTTCTCACTAACGCTATTATCGGTTTTATAGTCAGTATCGTTATTGGCGTTATTTTCAACGTTTGTGCTACATCCTCCGTTTGGTCTATAATTGTATTCGTCTTGTTGGAAAGTTCGTTTAGTATATTTTTCATCGTCGTCGTCATCGTTGTCGCTGTCGTTATTGATCTTTTTGTTGCTGTTGTTGATACTCTTGTCAATAAGGTTGTTGTTTTCACTGAGGGTACATGCATTGGTGTTGCTAACAACACCATTAGGCATGCAAGAAGACGTATCTTGCGTGTCGGTGTTGTTTGTGTTGTTTTTGATATGACAGTTGTTTATACTGTTGTTTCCATTAACAACGTTGTTTGAGTCGTAATGTACATTGTTGCAAGCGAGTGTGGTTTGGGAACCGTTGACGCCCTTATGTTGAAATGTCTTCCCGGTGTTATTATTAGTTGTAGCGTCAAAGTTACAATCAGCGTTATTAGTAACCTCATGATTTTCTAGTTTATTGCTTTCACCACTTCCATCACAACCGTTTCCCATACCACCGTTAACTAGTTTGACGCTATTTTTGTAGTTTCTGTTGCTCAAGTCATCCTTGTCGTCGTCATCAGCATCGTCGTCGACCAAGGGACTGGAGGTGGAGTGGTGCATGAGAGAGGTTTCGTCGGTCTCGGTGACATTGGTGTCGCTGGGCAACTGCTGCAACTGCAGGCAATCAGATTGGTTCTGGTAGCTGTCTGAGGAGGTGATGAGGAGAGCAGGCGTGTCCAAGTAGACGTGGGAGGGCCATGGTTGAGGTCGGTTGTGCTCGTAGCTGGCGGTGTGGTTAAGAGGCGTATTGAAGGCGGTAGTTGATATCCATCAACTGAACGTAGTTGATGAGTGTTTTGGGAAAGGTGCAATGATAGTTTGATGTGTGCTTTGATGGGTGGTTTGATTGATCGCTTAAAAGCATGAAAAGTGTTATTAAAAGTGGTTAATGGGTAGATTAATGAATGATTTGCAAATTGGATGAAAGTCCATTTGAATGGTATTTTAAAAGTGGATGTAAAATCGCCTAGTTGATGGTTTGGGCAATGGGTGCTCCAGTAACACCCTGTAAACCCACCTGAATATTTGAAAACTTACATAAAAAGGCAAAATAAATTTCCAACCTCAAAGCAGGTCGTTCTTCTTCGAAACTATCATCATCATCATCGTCATCTTCATCTTCGTCGTCATCGTCGTCGTCGTCGTCGTCGTCGTCATCATCATCTTCATGCCTCCACTTCTTCCTGCGGCGCCTCCTTCTACTTTCACGGTCGTTGTGGCTGTGGTCAGTGGCATAACAACAGCACGCCTTAAAGCCATCAGTGCGAACCACCACGCACCAAAAAAAGCCAGGCAGCATGAGGAGGAAGCCGAATGTCACGAAGCCCATTCCTGTGGAGTATGTTGTTTTGGGCTATCAAGGTTTTTATTGTTTTGAACAATACAGAACTTTAAAGCTTCGCCGAAAGTTCGGATAATTTAAAATTGCTCCAATTGATCTTGTTTTTTGTACAACCTTCCGAATATGGAATGAATAAAGTACATTCTTTTGAATAAAAAAGTTTGTAGCCAACCTTTTAAGCCCAATCAACCAACAACTCGAAATAGAAAAAAACAATACACCCTTAAGACATGCACCTATGACAGTAGCGGAGGTCTTGACTCCGATGGAAAAGGTGATTGCCACAGGAACTGCTCCCACCACTGAGAAGCCTCCTCCGAGGCCTATGATGATCATTGGACCTCGGTAGGAGGAGGAGATGGAAGGCATTGAGGTGGTTTGGTGGTTGGCCTGCTACGCTTGAGTTTGGACTTGGAATGGCTGGATGTTTTTAAAGGTGAATGAGAGGTCTTATGACAGGGTGGTTTGAGTAAGTGAGTGGTGTTGTTGGTGATAGTATGATTTGGAAGTGTGACAAGGTGAAGTGAAATCGTGGGAGATGATGTGGATTAGTTGGTGGATCAGGAGAGAACAAAACTCGATGGGTATGTTAAGAAATCATTTCGAGAAGTGAGTAAAAAGGTTTTGGGAGTTTGAAAAAAGCTGGTTGTTTGGAGTGAAATGAAGTTCCATTGTTGTCCGCTTTGGGATCGGTTGCAAGCAGTTGCAAGTGTTTTCAAGTCTTTTTCCCTTTTCAAAATGTAAATGAAACGTCTGTCTTCTTCAATTTCAGTTTTGATCTGAAAAAGAAGTAATGCAATTCGATAGTTGATTCAATTGAAGTCTTTAAAGGATATTGTTGAAAGCGATGAGAGCAAAAAAGGTCTTTTTCTGCCATCAGTTAATGTTGCAATTTCATTTTTTAATGAAAAATTTTCGTGTTTATGTTCAAGTATTAATAACTACTCCTTTTGAAAAAAAGTTTTCGAATGCCACTTTTAAAAAGGAAAAAAACTTTGAAAATGAAATTTCAAAAATCAAAATGTTTTATGTCCACGGAACTTTTGGAAAATGCTACTGCGTTGATGGTGTGATGAGCTTCTTTTTGTGATGTTTTATATAGTTGTGTGATATGTGGTTGATCAACGATTTATATATGGGTTTACGTAAAATCGGTGGTGCAATTGTGCCGTGGCTGTGTGTTACGAAGGTAGTTGTGTTTTTTTGTTTGTAGATCAACCATTTTTTGGTTGGTGTCTTTTATCACTTCCAATCTCATGCTTTCATTTTTACGTTGTCCGTGTTTTGGGACACCACTAATTTGGAAGCTCATTAAGACATTTTTTTTTCTCTGACATTGATGCAGTCAATTCTAGATTTTTAGAGAATTTTCAATAATTTCTTTTGTGATTGCTGTCTTCTATTCTTTGTCTTTCTTGATCAAATTTGCATACTCAAAACACACATTCTCATCAAAACAAGAAACCGTCAACCAGCTGACACATCACAAGCGACACAAACGGTACTTTACTTCTTCATGCTGTCGCACCAAAAATTGGCAATAGTACTTTCCGCTATACCATAACGAAGTGTTGATTGTAATTAGTGGCGGCTTGAAGGTATGCTCAGAAAAAATTAGAGCGCAATAAAAGCCTTAGGGTCTCAAGCATTTATGATGTTTTTATTTTTGAAAATAAGTTTTGAAATTCTGTTATTTAAAATTTTGTTCGTAAAACAGCTTACCTTTTCAAAATGTCCGTAGCAACCAGCCTTCTAGACTTTGAGTCAAGCACTACACACTGAGTTTCCACAAAGATTCAAGTCCAATTGTAAGTCATTTTGTTCATTCAACGAGGAAATTCTTTGTTGACTAATGAGAACTTTTCACATCTGCTCGAGTCACTCGTGTGCCACCGACAACCAGCCTTGCACCCAGTAAACAACATTTATTTCAGAAAAATACTCAATTCCGACTTTGAAACATTATGCGATGCAATTACTTGACACCAACTACCAACCTTTTATCGTGCATGTCTTCAAACAACTTTTCTCCCTCGTGCACCACTCCAGTGTGCACATATAACGAGTTTGTACACTTACGTATGCTACTATATGCATAAGATGAATGAGTATGTAGTTGCATAAAGGTCTTTGAGGATACGAAGACATATCTAGACCAAAAATCCAGCCATTCCTAGTAGTCAATTGAAAAATTTTCTGCTATTTCTTAAAGTAACATTACACTCTAAAAAATGTATTGAAACAACCGATTTCTGTAAGAGAACTTCAATCAGATATGGATCGATGATACGATATAAAATCGGCTAATCTTTAAAAGGGTTTAAATGACTAAAAATCATTACACCGGCGCGTACGATTTTGCTGCAGAAGTAACGCGTACACAAGCAAATGTACACATACGCGAACAAGGGCGTTGAGCCTTAGCGGTCTTTATAAGTCGCAATTGTGGATATGATTAGACAAATGGTATCCTATTACCCTAATGCGCTTTGGAATTTCATCATTAACGCACCAAGTGGACTGAGAAGCACACAGGAATTAATACCCCAAGAGAATACTTGTAATTTGCGTCCAAGTGGCTTCGGCACCTAGCGATTAATGCCTGATAATGACCATAAAAGGAATTAAACTTGAAGAATCACTTGAAGCTATTTTTGTTTATATTCAAACCAAAGTCTCAACAAAGAAATACTATTCTTTTTTATTTCACTTAGAATTTTAACATTTTCAATGATAAACAACTATAAATAATAAAAATGACGAGCTGATGGCACCCAAGAAGCCTCTATCTCCTCCGCCTCCTGGGTGAGGGCGACCTTCGTCTTCTACCACCCCGATCTCTCGAACGAGATCTGCGAAAAAATGTAGAAAAGCTGTTAAAGAGTCTTAAAGTGGAAACTAAAAAAAAATCCTTAGTATAAAGTAATTTGAAAGGTAAGAATTGTAAAAATAAAGTACCTGGACCTCTTGTACGATCGTTTGCGGTCGGAGCTGCTGGAAGACCTGCGTCTGTTACGCCTGCCTGAGCTGCAGGATGAGTTTCATGGTGCATGTTGTGTAAGCAAGCTTGGAAGCCTTGCAAGGTTCAGCGTAATTGAACTATTACCTATATGCAACATTACCTAGACCTAGAAGACTGCGATGATGAGCTGGAACGCCTTCTCCTCCTTTCATCTCTTCTTCTGTCGTCCCTCCTGTCACCTCGACCACTCCCACTCCCCCGACTTTTCTCACTTTTTCTCTCATTACTTGATCTGTCCCTATCATCTCGCCTACCATCACCCATGCTTTTTCGATCGTCTGACCTCTCACTTCTTTTATCATCTTCTTTAACTTTGGCTCTACTTAATTCTTTTTCACTATAATTTTTGTCAGCTTTCTCAGCAGTTCTAGTGCTTTTAACTTCATCATCTTTCTTAATTGCTTCATCATCATTGCCTTTATTTAATGCTGGTGCCACTGCAGCGACATCTTCATCATCATCATCATCATCACCGTCTAAATTGTACTTTGATTCATCAAAATCATCATCATCTTCTTCTTCTTCCTCCTCTTCCTGTATGTTTTTAAAAGCCAATTCAATCTGAATAGCAACGCTAATCAATCAACCACACAGACCTGTGAGGCCTTTGGAAGGTCTTCTAGCAGATTTTTTTTTCTATTTTCTTCAGCAGCACCATCTAAGATACTTTTTGCCGGCAAACCCCCTCGGAATTTTTTCTTCTTCATGCCAAACTAAATGAATTTTTTCAATAAAGAGAGTGGTGGCAGAAAAAGTAAGGATAAACATCAAAAGGTGGTGAATATACTTCATCAAACTCGTCATCTGACTCATTGCGTTCCTTGTACTCCACCACCATATCCCTTTCCATAAAACCTCCTCCTATTCCTGTAAAGAATTTCATAACTTGATATGATTGAAACATGAAAAATTATCGCCAAAACACAGAAAATGAAACTCACCAGTTCTCTTCTCAGTTTTGGCATACTTAGGTGCATTGCAGACATTGCATTGGTTTCTTCTTGCCCAGTTAACATTACCACACCTGAAGATGTTTCATATTCAAGTTATAATCATTTTTTAATCATTAAAAGTTGAAAAAAAAAAATTTTTGTTTAAACACAGACAAAAAAGCTTACGTTTTACATTGCCAGTCGTCCGCGCTGAAAAGTCCATGGCTCTTTTCGGCCATAACCTTCCCTATCTCAGTTCCTTGCTTTTTTATCTCGATACCTTCTTCTTTTTCTAAAATTATAGTATAAAATTAAAATATGCTCCAAGTTTTAAAATTGATTATATTACCTCGTCCACATCGATTACATTTATTTCTTCTTGCAAAATTTATATTCCCGCATCTGATCGAAATGAAATAGTATTTTATGATAAATTTCGTTTATACAACAGCTTTGAACAATTACTTTGTGTCTCCGCAAACCCAATCTCCTTCACCAGGCTTGAATCCTTCACTCATCACAAAATTGTAGAAAAATCGAATGCATGAATGATCTAACTACTTCCGAATAAGCCAAAGAATTGTTTCAAGTTTAGTTTTCAAAAAATTGAAAAATTCAAAAAAAATATTTTAATAAAAAATGTGTAACAGAATTTTTGTTGTTGAAAAACTGTCTATAAGAAATATTATTTTTTATTATCGTTATAATTTAAAACCACTTGCATGGTTTGGGCTTTGGTTTTAGTAAAGTCTATCTTGTGCTAAAATGGTTAATAGTAAAAAAAGTTCAAACAAAAAATTCGAGGCTCAAAATAGTAAGTTGAGTATAAATCTATGTATCAAGTCTTTTTCTATGTTTATAATGATTTTTCGGAACATTTATAAGGCAGTTTGTTGAAAAATAAGAATACTATTTAATTAATTAAATATTTGCATACAATGTTAAAATTATTTGCTTATTTCAATGATTGCAATTTTCAGTTGAAAGCAGCATGTCAGAGGATGAAGATAGCCTCTCTTCAGATTCTGAAAATTCTGAGGTACAGTATACTGCCAAATAATGATTAATTTGAAAAAAAGAATATTTTCAAAGTATTTTCCATAAAATGGAGTTTTTGTTGTCAGCTATTCAGTGAAGAGCTGAACAAGGATTGGTTGGAGACTTACAAAGCCATCAAAAGCAATGATCCATCTATCTATGATCTATCCAAGAAGTTTTACAAGGATAATTATGGTACTGTATTCAGCCAATTAAAAGTTTTCATTTACTAAAATATTATTATTATCAAATCTTATTATAAAAGTTTTATCAAAACTTTTCAAGAAGATGCAAAAAAACCAGAAAAGAAGAAAAAACAGACTGAGAATTTGTATGAGGCTGAGTTAAAATTCCTCAAAGATCCGAAAAAGTGATTTTCTAATATATTCTTGTATAATAATATAAACAATATTATCAACACCAATGGTGAAAAAATTAAACAAATAAGGAATGACGCTGAAAAGATAGAGGATGTGGGTTGGAAGCAGAAACAGGAAGAAGAACTCAAAGAAAAGTCAGTTCACTTTTCAACAACTCTTATACAATTTGGATTCAATTTTTGAAAAAATTACTAAAATTGCATATCTTCATATCATTGACACTGATCAATTGTTTCCATTGGTTTCAAGGTTTGCTGAAGCTTTGAGGAGTGGCCTTGATGTTGAAGATAAAGAGGGCGATGATGACTTCTTTATTAAAAGTTCTGTCGAGAAGAAAAACGATGCTGATGATAGCAATGCCGGCACAAATGATGATGATGATGATGATGATGATGATGATGATGATGATGATGATGATGATGATGATGATGATGATGATGATGATGATGATGATGATGATGATGATGATGGTGATGATGATGATGATGAAGAGTTTGATAATGATAAGGATGAAGTTGGCAAGGTCAAAAGCAAGGTTCTAACACATTTTTTATTCCACTTTTAATAAATTTGAATCCACAAGCAAACATTTTCTGCAAGCTTTCAACCATTTTCATCAGCATTAACTCCATGCAGCCTTGCTCAAAAGACAACCTGCAAGAGAGGGAAAAGTTTTTGAATGACTACATTCTGAACCAGCATCTTCTTTATGATAACGATGATGATGATGAGGACGACAACAATGATGATGGGTGAGTGGGTGTGTGAATAAGGGAATTATTGGATAGGGGTGTGGTAGAGTGGTGTTGTTTGAATTAAGACATCAACCTCAACGACACAGAGGCACTGAGAAGTTGGCGGTAATGGAGGAGGAGGAGGAAGAATTGCAAAAGCAGGCAGCATTCGAACGCAAGTACAACTTCCGCTTCGAAGATCCGGATGAGGAGTTTGTTAGTTGTTGTTGTTATTATTGTTGTTTTGCTGTTTATATTCCTGTTTAACGTTTTTTTGTTTTGGTTGCTGTTTGAGTGTTGATGTTGTTTTTGGAGTGGCGACACTGAATCATGGTGTGGCAGGACGAAGTTACGACAGAGATGTTTTCTTGACAGATCAAGACTTACCCCCGAACTGTTGCCACGTCGGTGAGGAAGGCGAAGAAGACGCGGAGTGAGAAGAGGAGGGCTGCCAAGCTGAAGAAACAACAGGTTGCAGCGACTACCATCATCATAACCATTGCTGTCATCACCATCGTCATTATTACCACTACCATCATTTCCACCATCAGCATCATCACCATCTTCACCACCCCATCATCACCATCCTCATCATCACTTCCACAATCACTCCCACCACTGAAGTGTTAACAACTCAACCCATCACTTCTGCAGTCGAAGACTCAGCGTTTGGAGGAGGTGGAGAAATTGCGAGGCATGCAGACGAGAGAGTGTGAGAAGCTGCTGAAGAGGCTAGAAGGACGAGTGGATGCTCGACTGCTCGACGAAGACTTCGACCCTTCCTTCCATGACGCCCTCATGCAGGTGCTGCTGGGTGTCTGGTGTTGCTTGTTGGGTGTTTTCTGTTGTCTGTTGGGTGTTGGGTGTTTTCTGTTAATTGTTGCGTTGATGAGTTTGATAAGTTGACGACTTGTGGTTATTGTGGCTTTCATTCTAATTAATTTTCGATTATTGTTGTTTCTGCTTTTCCCAGCGGTGCATCGTTCACAAACACCACAGAAACACTTTGGAAACGATTTTTATGACAAGGAAGACGATGAGAAACCAGTGTTTGATGATGAAGAGGAGGAAGAATATGGTGAGGAAGATAAGGCTCCCTCTGGTGATACTATACCTAATTTATATACTTAAACCTCATTCTTAACCCAACTTGAGAGTTTCAATTTCACTGATTCAGCAGTCAAGCCCAGAAAATCTCCGTCTTCAAAGGTATGCATACGCATATTTTCTATGTTAATAATATTTTCTTATGGTTGTTCAATAATTTCTGTAATATAATAATACATCACTTCTCACCAACCTTCTCCAGAAGGCAGCCTTGATAGAGGCATCTAAAAAAAGTTATTTTTTTGTTATCTTTTTTTGAGTTTCTATGATAATTTTCTCCGACATATTATTGTCAACCATACTCATTTCAAGCACCATTTTCACCCCAACTTTCATCGTATTGCCAACTATCATTTTAACCCAACTCCCATCAACTTCATCATCATCATCCTTATCATCATCGTCATCATCATCATCATCATCGTCATCATCATCTTTATTATCACCATCATCTCAATCCATCCACCACTACGGCAGAGATGCAGAAGTTGCAGGAGCAGGTGAACGAGAAAGAGGATAAGCAGATGCCCTTCCTTTACAGGAAGGTCTATGCCACAGACTACGGTCTGACTCCTGAGGAGGTGGTTAAGATTTCTGTAACTTGTTGTTTGTGCCTCTTCATAGCGCCTCAACCGCCACCACTTCTACCCAGATGCTCCTGTGTGATGACAATGACCTGTCGAACTGGCTGCCCATCCGGAAGATCATCTCGTGCAAGTTTGTGATGGTGGCTTAATTCAGGTTTTGCTCTGAATGCGCTAGTGTTGTGGTGGTTCAATTTTGGATTTTTTTGTTGGATGTGCCAGTGACTTTGGTGGTGGTGGTTTCCATTGTTTCGAGCGTCATTGTGGTGCGTCTCTTCACCGTTCACCTCCTTTCCTAAGGACTGATGAAGAAGAAGTGATGCTGGACAGGCAGATGAGGAGGAAGAAGAAGAAATTGCGTTTTATTGAGTGAGTGCATTTGGTATTTTAATTTCGTCAAACCACTGTTTCAATAATTTTTCCAAACGTTTGTTTCCATACCCCACAACTTCCTTATTCATCTTTCCTTCACTGACTGCTACACCACCACAGCGAGAATGACGAAAAGCAGCCTCAAAAAAAGAAACTGAAGGTGAATCAAGAAAATATTCAACAAACAACGTCTGCTTCTGCCGAGCAAAAGGACAAAAATAAAAAGAAGAAAAAGAAGAATACTTCGACTCCTTCCACCATTAATACTACCAGCAATAATATTGATGTGGCTTCTACTGATGCCTCTGCTGCCCTTACTAACGAACCTACCACTATGATTAACAATGTCGTTAATGGTATCGCTAACGAAAATACTAGCATAACGAGTGATAAGGAGAAGAAAAAAAAGAAAAACGTCGCAGGAGATAATGAGCAGGCTGTACAAGAGAAGGCAGTTGAAGGGAGGCAGAGCGGGACTAAGGAGGTTGATGTTAAGAAGGAACAAGTTTCTACCA
>OX387248.1:8786866-8831866 GCA_947562095.1 Branchellion lobata | reverse complement strand
TACTACTTCGTACTACTTCGTACTACTTCGTACTACTTCGTACTACTTCGTACTACTTCGTACTACTTCGTACTACTTCGTACTACTTCGTACTACTTCGTACTACTTCGTACTACTTCGTACTACTTCGTACTACTTCGTACTACTTCGTACTACTTCGTACTACTTCGTACTACTTCGTACTACTTCGTACTACTTCGTACTACTTCGTACTACTTCGTACTACTTCGTACTACTTCGTACTACTTCGTACTACTTCGTACTACTTCGTACTACTTCGTACTACTTCGTACTACTTCGTACTACTTCGTACTACTTCGTACTACTTCGTACTACTTCGTACTACTTCGTACTACTTCGTACTACTTCGTACTACTTCGTACTACTTCGTACTACTTCGTACTACTTCGTACTACTTCGTACTACTTCGTACTACTTCGTACTACTTCGTACTACTTCGTACTACTTCGTACTACTTCGTACTACTTCGTACTACTTCGTACTACTTCGTACTACTTCGTACTACTTCGTACTACTTCGTACTACTTCGTACTACTTCGTACTACTTCGTACTACTTCGTACTACTTCGTACTACTTCGTACTACTTCGTACTACTTCGTACTACTTCGTACTACTTCGTACTACTTCGTACTACTTCGTACTACTTCGTACTACTTCGTACTACTTCGTACTACTTCGTACTACTTCGTACTACTTCGTACTACTTCGTACTACTTCGTACTACTTCGTACTACTTCGTACTACTTCGTACTACTTCGTACTACTTCGTACTACTTCGTACTACTTCGTACTACTTCGTACTACTTCGTACTACTTCGTACTACTTCGTACTACTTCGTACTACTTCGTACTACTTCGTACTACTTCGTACTACTTCGTACTACTTCGTACTACTTCGTACTACTTCGTACTACTTCGTACTACTTCGTACTACTTCGTACTACTTCGTACTACTTCGTACTACTTCGTACTACTTCGTACTACTTCGTACTACTTCGTACTACTTCGTACTACTTCGTACTACTTCGTACTACTTCGTACTACTTCGTACTACTTCGTACTACTTCGTACTACTTCGTACTACTTCGTACTACTTCGTACTACTTCGTACTACTTCGTACTACTTCGTACTACTTCGTACTACTTCGTACTACTTCGTACTACTTCGTACTACTTCGTACTACTTCGTACTACTTCGTACTACTTCGTACTACTTCGTACTACTTCGTACTACTTCGTACTACTTCGTACTACTTCGTACTACTTCGTACTACTTCGTACTACTTCGTACTACTTCGTACTACTTCGTACTACTTCGTACTACTTCGTACTACTTCGTACTACTTCGTACTACATTTTCCTACTTTGTAATGCTTTTTGCTACATTGTATTACATATTCCAAAATTATAAAATTTTCTACTACTTTGAATTAGCCTTTTATACATTGTATCAATTTATACTATTTTGTACTATTGTATTTTTGATGCTTCTTTGTATCACTTAGTTGTTTTATTTGTACCGATTTATTCTAGTTTTTACTTTGCTCTTTGGTTATTCTATTCCAAAAAGTGTTTACTCTAGTTGAGTGCTTGAGTTGTCATGATGCAAAACTTTTCAAGAAAATACAAAAATATCTACGCGGTGCTGAGATCGTATATAAGATTGTGGCAAGCACTAGTAACAAAAAAAGCTTGTTTATTTTTTATTTTTTGAAATGAACGGAATATTTATCAAAAAAAAACTTTCCGGAATGAAGGGAAATTGAAGAAAATACATCATAATTTTCCAATTCACTCGCAAAAGTATCAAAGAATATGAACGTCAGTATTTATGAATTGACATTACATTCGCCTGAAAATCTCTGACCCTTAAATAAATCATTTTGACTATGCTGCTTCGATAATTTTATTTTAAATTTTAAATTAAAAACTCAATGGAATGTTTCACTTCGAAATCGCTAAGTTACTTATTCGTGGCTTTAAAGCAAAGTGTTAATGCGGAAATGAGTTTGAAGAAGGGTTATGAAAAATTAATTGATTGACTTTGGTGGGAGTTTCGTGAAATAGAAAGTTGAGTTTAATAGAGAGCTAGAATACTTTTCACGCGAAACTTTTTTGCATCGCTGGAATAATTGAACACCTAACTCAAGGAAAAGCAATTTTGTTTTTCAAAAGAGGTGTCCGTTGATTGAGGCTGCATCGCAAGTCCCAGGCCGATAGAAAGCCTATTAATTTTAATAAATTAGCCCGTCAACGTCTTGCCTGTAATAAATTTCTGACCTAAATTGAGTTTTCAGCGGTCGAAATAGAAAATGAGCATTGTTCCCCTTCGGAGACCGGCGTCTTCTTCCCTCGTACATCTCCGCCATTACTCTCGTGCCTTTTTCTATTTATATTTTCATTATTCTTCTTATTATCGTCCACCCGCTTTGATTTATGTATCTAATTCGATACTTGAAGAAACACCGTTCAACGAGCCTCTCAACACCCCTTCCAACTTACCAGCCTCCTCTCATCCCTTTTTCTATGCTTCAATGTAATGTATGCATGTTCAGAGTAGTTTTCCAATAACCAAAAAGCGCCTCGAAGGCTTGCAGACTGTTTACTTTAGAAACACTTTTTGTACACCATGAACCGATATCGCTAAAGGCTCAATATGTGCTTCTATAACCATCTAAAGCCGAGATAACCGATACGGCATTAATTGGACGATGACAATAATCGAGGTAGGGAATATAACAATGCCTCGAAAATGAGCTTAGAAACGATGACTCAACTCAAAGCCCCATGCCGTCCACGCGGATGTGTGGCGCTCTTCAAATAAGTTTTGGGTTCTCCAACTTATCAGCATGAACATGGATCGAAAGCAACTGTTAAGACGGGAGCCATCAGTCGGTGAGTGAGAAAGATTCCTCCTTCGAACAGCCACAATCAACTATGCTTACTTGGAAACTCGAAAAGAAACCAAAATTCAACTCAATTTGGCTTTAACCTTTTTAAAATATCTTGTGGTTCATGTGTGTGTGCGTGTGTGAGTGAGTGGTTTGGACGGTCATTGTTGCATGTCATGCCACGTGGCTGGCAGTGAGGCGTGAAGATGAAGTCCATAGAAAGCGTCATGAAATACCCTTTAAGAAATACTTCCAAAAATATCACTTTCGATCGAAGTGTTAGTACATATTGAAACTATTAGCAATTCATTAAAAGAAGGCTTATAAAAGTTCGTTGAAGTTAATAAGTAGTTTTAAAAGTTGATGGTTCAACAGGGACCCACCGAAAGATACGTTTCATCAATTGCTTGCATATTTATATGCCTACACAAGTGAAAAGCTGATTGAGATGATGAATGGTGGAATTGGAACGTCGCATATGTGCAAATAGTTTTTTAAAGGTTATAAATTTTAATAAAGTTTGCATTCAAATAAGAAATTAAGAAATATAGATGAATCGAACCACACCAGCTGCTCTTCTACATGTCTTTTAGCGCTGCATGAATTAATTCACAGTCAATGTCTTAATGGAGATTCACAACGTCGAGGACTTTTGACTCGGCGGTGAAGCTTGTTGCGTTGTTTCGTGGCAGAGGTTACAAACTTCTGTGTCTCAATTAAATGTCGCAACTCTCATGATTAACCAGATCTAAGTTAATCTAATCAAAGCACTCGTGAATCGCCTTTTAGCACTTTGTTCAAAAACCTTCTTGGAAAAAAGTAACTCGTTTTCATTCAACATGATTCCAAGATTTTTTCATTTTTTCTATTAGAGTTATACGCAGTTCAAAAAGTTTTTAATGGGGGTGATTGTTCTTGTTGTGGATTAAAGGTTTTTTTTCTGGGAAATAGACATTTCTGCGGCAGTATGAATATTCTTCAAAGGTTGACCTTGCCAAAGCAATGCGAAGTGTCTTAAAAAAGACTATTTAATTAACTTTGACTCGTTGTTGTTGTGAAAGAATTTTATAAAAAGTTAATGAGACTGGAGGACTTGCAAATAAGCTTGGAAGGCAAGGAATTAAACGCATGAAGTGGACTAAACAAGTTTCTTCTTTTTCGATTTTGTTCAAGTTGGTTGTGAATGTAACAAGGCCAAAAAAGAAAAAAACGAAATCTCCACCAAACGTCATCCAAGCACGCCATTGCACACAAATCACTTGTATTCTGGACTCTGCCAAGTCAAGCTTCACAGCCAGATTCTCCCGCATGAAGACGTCAGGGTAGTGACTGTCCATGAAGGAGTCTTCCAGCTCTTGCAGCTGCCATGACGTGAAGTTTGTCCTAGTTCGACGCCTCTTTTGACTCTCCAGCGATTCCTTGTAGTCAAAGGAGGGTCCTGTGGGGTGAGGGCTTATAGAGGTCACCTGCACTGGGGTTCTGGCGCAGTGACCTCGATACTATGTGCATGGGAGATAAGGCGAGTGTATTGTTTTTGTTAAACGGACGTTAACATCTTGAAATAATTAGGTTTAAAGTGCTTGTGAGCTGAGCTGATACAGTTGAAAGCTGAAGTTGATGTTGTCGCTGGTGTGGTGAAGTCGTGGAGAAGTTGTGGAGTAGTTATGGCGTATTTGTGGTGCAGTTCTGGGTGCAATGCAAACGAATGCAAGGGATTAATGTATGGGCTTATGCTCTCTGCGGTGCTTGAAATTTCAAGTACGCTTTATATAACAGGAGATTTAAAGATAGATTTGTAATGGGTGGAGCTTTGAATATTAAAGCAACCTGCATGCATGTTTTCAGGCACCATTCTGGTGGAACGGGGAGAGTCAGAAGTGGTGCTGGAGGAGTCGGAGGTGGAACTGTTGAGGAGGCAGTCGACCGAAAAGTTGTTGGGCGGAGAAGCGATTTTGGGAGCGGAATTGAGTCCTCTGATGAAATCCTCCACGCGGAAGAGGTCCATCATGGGCTTGTTGAAGATGGCATTCTTCTGGTACAGGTAGTTGAAGCTGCTCAACTTGGCAAATCGCAAAAACAAATCACAGTCCATTGCGCAAAAGGAGTTATCCAAAAAAGTAAATGCGGCAATTGGAGAAGCGAAGGAAACAAAACATTAAATAATTTCGTAAGCAATTGCTCTCCGATGAATTCAACTTGGGTCCTATTTATTCATCGATCCTTATTATTTTATTCGCCAGCCAATTGCAAGCCAGCATGCACGGAAGGGCGGAGTTGTTGGCGGCAAACAATTTTTCAATGGAAGCAGCCAAATCTATAAAATCGTTTTAACAATTTATATCATTTAATTGACGTCCATATTCGCGAATTTACTCTTGGCTACTTGTCGTCAAACATGCACCATTTCTTCTAGACATTCTTGCACACAACCATGCACCATTTCTTCTAGACATTCTTGCACACAACGTCACAAAATGCCAAAATTGCCTTGTAACGTTGTTGGTGAAGTCATTTTGAGGGAAAATTAAAATCAATACCATTATAATTAAAAGCAATTTTTCAATGGTTTTCTTGAACAACCAGGTGATTTATTTTTCCATAAGCAGTTGATCTTTGCGTTCGTGATGTACAAAACCTCCGATTGGAATTGTCTTTATGGCCACCATTAAGACGTTCTAAACATTGGGCCCTGCGGCTCTAATTAGGAGTCTGACAGTCATAATCTGGCCGCCTCGATCGGAAATCTTCATTCGATTTTGAATGTTTCGACTTCATATTTATGCTCGCCCTTGTCAAACCTTCCTTTTCGACTGAAATTTTTACGTCTATTTGTGCTTCTGAAACGTTTAAAGTTGGTTGGTCAGAAAGTGTTTGTGTTTGTGTGTGTGTGTGTGTGTGTTTGTGTGTGTGTGTGTGTGTTTGTGTGTGTGTGTGTGTGTGTGCATGTGCGTGTTGTGTGTGTGTGTGTGTGTGTGTGTGTGTGTGTGTGTGTGTGTGTGTGTGTGTGTGTGTGTGTGTGTGTGTGTGTGTGTGTGTGTGTGTGTGTGTGTGTGTGTGTGTGTGTGTGTGTGTGTGTGTGTATGGGTGAATGTACGTGTGAATGAGTATAGTTTAGCTGTTCATTGATGCTCATCTCATCCGAGGGCTTATTGCTAATTTATTTCAAGTTCTCGCTAATTCATGATGGCCGTAATAAAGGCTCAGGGACACTTTATCTTTATCAGACGACTCCTTCAATGCATGTTTTCGTTGACGAAGAAGAAGTTACTTCTCAAACTGCACACTAAAGGTTCCATTTATACACTGTTTTTGTATTACTACTCTGATAGTTTTTTCGTTACTTGCAAAAACACTCAAGTCATTTGATTAAATGACTTTTATCGAAACGATTCGTCATGTGTTCACACAAAACGGTCAATAAATAAGCACAAAAAGATTAATCATTTTATCAAAAAAGTTCTCTTCGAAAACATCTTTTGTAAATTATCGGAAGCTTCATTTAGCTTGTTTTTCGATTCGACGGTTGGAGTTATATTTCATTCGATAGTCGCTAATGTAGTGCCAATCAATCCATCACTTAAAACACTCTCAGAGTTGCCTCGTTCGGAAAAGATCCTCTTAAGATCACCCTTGGGAGTCATGGGATTAAGGACTGTCGCACAGAAGTGAACTGCTTGCAAGACAAATCCACACATTGACTTCATGATCGTCGATGGAAGGTTTTTGAGTGTGTTAGCCATTAACTGATGGCAGTCTTAAAAACCTTCATAGATTAAGATGAATTCGGAAAAATAATAATATAAGTGCCATGAGTTGAAAAAACTGAGTAATTTCAAAATTCAAAAGCAACCTCCGTTATTGAGGAAAGAAGAGAAATGTGACGAATGTGAATAGTGCTAATTGCTTAGCCACCGCGTAGCCTCATTTTATACCGACCACAACGGTGTTTGAAAATGTCTTTTTGTATTCTATTGAGACATAAAAACTGATACAACAATCAAAAATAGAGCACGGAATTAATGATTTACTTTCTATTCTTAACTCTCAAATCATGTCAACAATGCCCCACAAGTCATCATTGATATATAAGATTTTGTTCGATATCCTTAAACAAATGTTCAAGACAATCTTGGTTTCTTTGAAGTAAACTATCGAAACCTCCATTAAACGTGAATTTTTCGTTTAATCGATGCGTTAGTATGGCTATCAAGACCTGGTGTGTCAGAGAAACCACAAAATTTGTCATCTTCTTCATATTTGATTGGCTTATACACGTCTTAGATCTCCTCTTACACCAGCTTTCTTCACTTTCAATCGAACAAGGAGTCAATGAACGCATTTGAATGACAAACATCAAGACAAGGATATCATAAAAAGTTAAAAAACTCGAAAGTGAATTTGAATATGTCTTTATGACACAACGGAAATATTAAATTTTAAGTTGGGAACTTAACAAAAGTTTTATTACTGTACTCATAAAAATTTCAATTTTTGAGAAGTTTCTGGAGGAGAGTTTTTTTCGAAAGGACTTTTAACTACTTTTTAAAGTCTGTCTCGATCATTGCTGTCGTCGTGTTATGAAACAGCACTATTAACCTCGAAGTTTCCAGGGTGTTAAAATAATCTTTACACGAAACACCTACACTAACACACACACACACACACACACACACACACACACACACACACACACACACACACACACACACACACACACACACACACACACACACACACACACACACACACACACACACACACACACACACACACACACACACACACACACACACACACACACACACACACACACACACACACACACACACACACACACACACACACACACACACACACACACACACACACACACACACACACACACACACACACACACACACACACACACACACACACACACACACACAAACACACACACACACACACACACACACACACACACACACACACACAAACACACACACACACACACACACACACACACACACACACACACACACACACACACACACACACACACACAAACACACACACACACACACACACACACACACACACACACACACACACACACACACACACACACACACACACACACACACACACACACACACACACACACACACACACACACACACACACACACACACACACACACACACACACACACACACACACACACACACACACACACACACACACACACACACACACACACACACACACACACACACACACACACACACACACACACACACACACACACACACACACACACACACACACACACACACACACACACACACACACACACACACACACACCCAAACCCGAAAATGTACACTTTCTCCCACCCTAGTCTTCTGGCTGTCGTCAATGTTTAAACAAAAATCGAATATTTTTACTTCTTCGGTGCATTTCATAACGTGTGCTGAGTGAACCACTCTTCTGATCGAATTTTATATAACCTAATCTCAATAATTAAAATCTAAGCTAATCTAATCTAATTCAATATACCGTTAGCTTACGTAATCTAATTTAATTTAATCTAATTCAATATAATATTAGCTACTATACAAGTATCCAACTTTAACTATTTTTAGCCCAATCTTATTTAATTTTTTAACGTTTTTTTTATAGTTTTAGTAAAATCAGTAAAGTCCAGAAGCGCTGGAGGAGAGGGTGTAGAGTCTTTGAATGCGACGTCGCTTCAAACAATCTCACAATTTAGCGATCTAAAGACCATCAAAAAATCTTCAAAACGGACGGTTTTGACAAATTGTCACAAAGTCAGTGTCTTGAAAGACAAATGACTTTTATTCAATTGAATGTTTTCAACGCCAAAAAGATTTCCAATAAACTGATGGGAGTATCTTGTTTATCTATTAAGTGGCCTTTTCGAAAAGGCCAATTTAAATTGGTATATACGTACAGATGCCATATATGAATGCACACAGTTTGACTCGAGCAACAATCAGCTGACCCACACGAATATATAAAGCCCTTGCCCTAACAATTCCATTGAGCTTCAATTAATAACCATATTTTCCAGCTTCAACTGGAGTCGTTGCGTTGTTCTGTGGCAACTTGACTCTTTCCTTTGCTGCATCCAGCGTTGGTCTGGATTTGATGTTATATTGTACATAGACTCAGGACGGAAGACAAGCGACAATGGACTCAGGCTCCCAGTTGAGCTTCCACTCGTTGAACCTCAGCGTCAAGCTGCCTAGTGGAATGTGTTCGAAGACGAAGAAGTTGAAGATCCTGAAGGATGTCAAGTAAGTGTGGATTTTTACCAACAACACCAACAACAAATCAAATTATCAAAGCGCCAAGGTAATGAACTGAGGCGCATGGGGCAATGGCATGAATCGGTTCATTGACTTGCTTCACTGACGTGAGTCCCCTCTTCCAGTGGTCTGATGAGACCTGGCATGAACGCCATCATGGGACCCACTGGAGGAGGCAAGACAACGTGAGAAACTGCTATCATCAATTAAATATAAGCTTTCAAACCACCGTTTGTTTTGTTATAAACCTGTCTCTCAAGGAAATAACCAATACTTCAGCATACTTTTTGAGTATTGTATATTATTGGGTACAACTAATAATTGAAATTGTTTTTGTAGCATTTTTTGTTTTTTGTAATTAAAAAGTGCATTGTCTGCTCAGACTGTTGAACACGCTGGCAGGAAGAGTTCAAAAGTGTTCCATAAAGGGCTCAGTGCTGGTGGATGGCTTGGAACAGCCTGCCAACTTCAAGTGCATGTCGGGATTTGTTGCGCAAGTTTGCATATATTTACTTTTTCGGTTTACTCTTTATCGTTTTAAAAGTTGAAATTTCTATATAAAAAAATTTTAATTTCCACAAAGTGAAATGATCAAGTAACATTTTTTAAGGACGATATTGTGATGGGAACACTCACAGTGAGAGAAAATTTAATGTTTTCGGCTAACTTGAGACTTCCAAAATGTATTTCGAAAGAGGAGAAAGAAAGAAAAGTGGATGAAACCCTGTATGAACTAGGGCTACAAGCTTGTGCCGATTCAAAAGTAGGCAAACCGTAATACATTTCACCTTTTGGCAGAGACATGACTAATAAAATGATCTACAATCTTAAAGGTTGGCACAGCTTTGACGCGAGGAGTGTCCGGAGGCGAGAGGAAGCGCACGAACATCGGCATGGAGCTGATCATCTCGCCCAAGGTTTTGTTCCTCGACGAACCCACCACAGGACTCGACTCCAGCACCGCGAATGCTGTCATGCAACTTCTACAAAAGTTTGTTCGGCCGCTTTCAACTTAATCGAAAGCAATCTAACAAACACTGTGATATCAAAATATCAACCTTTGTTTCAGGATTTCGCAGACAGGTAGAACCATAGTCTTTTCGATCCACCAACCTCGCTACAACATCTTCAAGCTCTTCGACTCCATGCTCCTGCTCAGCTCTGGCAGAGTCATTTATCATGGACCCTCATCTCAAACCCTCGCATACTTCAATGAAATTGGTTTGCGAACGTCGTCTTCGAACAATTTTGAATAAACAACTAAGTTTGATTTCTAAAATGTATTCCATATTATAAAAAAACATTTTTAAACAAAACTTTTTTTAAACCTGACCTATTTTTAGAAAAGCTTATTTTTAACATATACTATTTTTAAATGAACTGTCGAGCCTGTTTGACCAGGTTACGAGTGCGAAGAACACAACAACCCATCTGACTTTTTCCTCGACGTTGCCAATGGCGACAGCACAGCAGTATTAGCCATCAAAAGTGGACCCTTGCAATATCCCATAAATTTCCATTGAAACTAACACATATTTATAACTAAACTATATTTAGTTTCATAACTATTTATGATGAAATAATCGCCTAAAGATCCCAAAAGAGAAAGAAGAGAGAAGGCCAAACAACAGCAAAGCCTCAGCGAGATCCTGCACACAAAATTCGTCAACAGTCAACGTTTCATTGAGTATAAAGTTTTTATTGCGTCCAATATAACTTAATTAAAACATTATGTAGCGCTTGTGTTACTGATCAAGATCGCTCAGCTACGAAATGTTTGAAGAGGTTTTCAGAACTTCACAAAAACGAAACAAAGATGTATCAACGAAACGCTTATTTGGAAAGCATGAAATGTCTCATTCATAAATAATATATTGAAATTTTTTTATTTGATTATTTTAAAATTTCCAGTTTGAAGAAAGAACTAACTGAAATAGAAAGTTCCCATAAAGGAAAGACCCATTTAAAGAACCGAGAACCCATAACCTACGCCACTTCTTTTCACAACCAAGTAAGGTTCACCCTTGTTGAGACTCAGCTAAAATATTAATGTTTCATTGAAATCCTTTGTAGCTCTTCTACTTGTCTAAAAGAGCCGTCTTGAACATCACGAGGAACCCTCAGTCGTTGTTACTACAAGTATTCACTTAATCCTTTGTCATAAATTGATTTTAATATTTTAATACACAAACAAATTGTTTTTATAAACAGTTTTTTTTACCGCTACAACACTTGCAGATCACCATCATGGTGTGCCTGGGGATCGTTGCTGGGGTGTTGTACTTTCAGATAGGAAACAGCGCCGTAGGAGGCATTCAAAACAGGTTTTATAAAAGCCCCCAAAAATCAGATTTTTGAAAAATGATTATTTTCAAAAATACTCTCTTGAACGTCGTAATGCCTCAGAGTTGGGCTGATGTTCTTTCTGTTGATGAACCAAATCTTCGGCAACACCACGAGCCTCGAGCTATTCATTAACGAGAGAGTCATCTTTGTGTAAGTCTAAAAAACTTAACAGCACCAAAAAATTTCCAAAAAAATTTAAGATAAAATAAAATGAAAAGTAAATTGTGTACACGGTGCCACAGACACGAAAGCACTAGCGGCTTTTACAGGGTTTCTGCCTACTTCTTCTCCAAGTTTATTTTCGACATCTTTCCCATGAGACTTATCCCCCTGACCTTGTTGACTCTCATTAGTTACTTCATGGCCGGTCAGTGACGAAAAAGCATTTTAGTTATAATACAATATACTCAAAAATTCTTATAAAATTCTTATTAATTTATTTCTTTTCAAAGGCGCTACTTACTTTTCAAAAACCAATAAATGAGTACACTTAAAAGCGCCATATAAAAATTTAAAAAAAGGTTTGAAATCCTTGTCAGGTTTTCAAGTTTCCGTCAGCAAATTTTTCATTTTCTTCATAACGATGGTCTTCACGGCTTCTGCTTCTTCCTCCGCCGGCTTCGCTGTGGGCTCGTGGGCAAGAGCGCTGTCAATAGCCCACCTCACCCTCACCATGATCTACATCTTCATGCAGGTGATGAAAAATAATGGAATGACCTTCCAAAACGAATATCTTTTATACGATGATTATGGAGTAATACCATTATGATGACGTTGATGACTCTTCTTATAATTGTTATTATTATTATTATTTTATTTTCTCTATGATAATATTATTATTTAACTCTCGTTATAATAATATTATTATCCTATTCTTAATATCATTTAAAATTTTATTTTATTGTGAATTCTGTCCTATGAATTAAGATTTTCACCCCACCAAGGTCTTCGGAGGCTTCCTCGTGAACCTCACGACCATGGCTCCCTGGCTGGGCTGGCTGCAGTACCTAAGCATTGCCCGCTACGCTCTCAATGTGAGTATATTTCTCAACTACATACTATTGTTGAAGTTTTTCTAGCTTGGAAATTTCTTTCTCAAAGATTATTATTTTTGGTTATATTTAACATCAAACTTGAAGTTTATACCCAAATGCAATAGGATGAGAGTTTTGTGATGTATTTTTGCTGAAGTTATTGAAAAGAATTTTATGGAAAAAAATGACAGAGACGACCCTTGTCTCATTTGAGTTTTAACTCATGAAAAAGAGCCCAGACATCCGTCAACCAGACAATTAAGCTTAAGTGCTTTTCAATTCGACAAGGATTCGATTGGTTTTTCTTCTAAAAGCTACTTTAAAGTGACTTTTTCGTTTCGAAAAACTACGGTTTTCGATTTTTGAGCAAAAATCACTCACTCTGATGAGCTAATTAAATTCATCGAAAGTTTCAACGGTGCAACGACGTTCATGGTGAAAGTGATCGAATGAACTGCTCGAATTAAACTTCAGAAAAATAAAATCATTTTTTAATGTAACTTTTCAACGAAGATAAAATATTGATACAACTTCACTTGACCGTGGAAAGTAAAGTTTTCACCACTCATTGGCCTTCAGGCCTTGAGCATCAATGAGTTTGCAGACATCAAGCTGTATGCCAACAACACCGAGTGAGCCTTTTCTCTCACACAACTAGTTTTCAGTATTATTATTGTTCATTTTCAGTAGTTTTATTATAATTAAATGTTTATATTATTTATTATTTTTAGTTTTTTTATATAATTGTTTATTCTCAGTAGTTTTTTTTATTTTTAATTTTAATATCTCTTATGTTATTCATTACAATGAAGATGACCTCTTCCAAACACTTGAACCACTTTTTTCAGAGTACCTAACATTGGCTCTGACTATTTGACTGCTCAAGGCATCAGACACGAGACTGCTTGGGACCTTTGGCAGAACAACCTGGCTCTCTTCATCATGACCATCTTTTTCCTCATCATTGCCTACTGTAACCTCCTCATGAAAACCAAAATACACTGATGTGCTATGCAATTCATAGGAATTTGAAAGTTGCTTTTTCTTCTGAAAGAGTCCCTACTGTTCGTTTAGCGGCAATTGAATGTGCGTTGCCTCAAACATAAGAGCTTTTTTGTTAAAAATTGTTTTTCATTTGATGAGTTGATAGCTTTCAAAAACAAATTATTCTTTTTCGCCTACGACTCTGAGTAAAATACATTAAAAACGTAGCAAAAAACGACATAGAACGGCGTTTTTAAAGAATCCAAACAACTCTTCCACATTAAATAATTTATAACAGCAAAAAAAATATAAATCAAAAAGATCTCACATAAAGTTTGCATTTTGTTAAAAAATATTTCTTCATTAATTGATAACGATTTATCAACTATTTTTAGAGTAAAGTTTTAGTTTTTTGAATCTTTTATATGAAGAAAAATCACCAAAAGACTCACTAAGTCTTTTCTGCACAATATATAAAATAATTTTTTAAAATTTTTCTCAAAACTTTTTGAAATTTAGATAAAATGTTATAAAGCCTACTTGAATTGTTTTCAATTTTTAATAAACACTGATTGGACTTTTTAACTTGCAATTAATTTGCAGTCGTTTGTCTTTAATTTTTACCTCCTCACCTTCTTGCTTCTTGGAGGTCTCTCAGTTTCTGGAACATTAAATAACTGAATCGCTTTTTTTTACCTTGTGAGTAACTTGTGACCATTGCTACAAAACATTTCTGTAGCGTTGCTTGCACCCTGTTCAAGAGCCCTCTGCTACAAACTATTTTGAACAGAGGAGTTTTGAGTTTAAAAAAATATCGCTTTTAAAAATTATTGAAATAAAACTAAAAAAAAAGAAAACTAGAGCAAGGAAACCTCGAACAAAGGTCTTCTTAGTTTTGAATTAATGTTTTTTTGAACCGATGGAGTTTCAATAATTCCAGTTATTCTTTTTCTTATCTCAAAGTTATTGAAAATGTTAAACAATTCCAACGTGTGTTCATTAAATTTTTAAAATAGCATCATATTTGGCAAGTTCTTTAGGGTATGTGACCTTCAAATTTTATGACCCCCTGCTAATGTTATTACTAGTTGCAGTCCTAATCAATATTTTATTACTCTATTGGGGGTTTTCATTCATTTTCTTCAAGTTAAAAAATTTTGTTTTTAATATTTCTTAGAGTTTAAAACATTATCTTGTAAATAAAAATTAAATCGCTTAAACTTGCTGCCAGAATTCCGTCTCATAGTTCTCATATATGGTGTTTGGTAAATTTTAACCAACTTGACTTGTCTCGCAATTTCAATCATAAAGTAAAACCCGCATAATGAACTTTTGTTTTTTTATATCTATATAAATATTGAAAAAATAAATATACATATACGAAACTATCTGCAGATACTTAGAAGGCTAATAAAGAGCTTAAGATGGTCATTTTCTGAGGTGTTCTAGCACACTGAATTCAAGGCTAATGTCACCTTTATAAATATTTGAATAATTCAACGCCTTTTTGAAAAACATTTGCGTCAGAATGACTTATTATTTCATCTTCAGTTAAAAGTACTTAGCTGATAAGCTAGCCACCTGGACTTTTTGATTCAAACTTTGTATTGCGGTGTAAAAGGAATTCCTGAGAGAAGGCAATATATATTTGTCATATGGCTCTACTGGACTTACGCCATCCTTAACCTTGATGGTTGATAAAGAAAAACATTAATGTTAGAATAGAAGTTTGAAAAGCGGTTTTGAAAAAATAGTTTGAAAGTAAATTATTTCAGTAAAAATAATATTTTAGGCACGAAAAAGTTCATAAAACTGTCCAAAATTGAATCTGAATTAGAAATCATGTGATAAAAACATTTTGTGGAAGGGAGAAACACATTAAAAACGTAATTTTAATATCGAAAGTTTTATCTATAAGATTCACTCAAAAAATTATTGTTTTAGCCTTCAATAAACTAATAAATCAATATAAAAGGCTCTATCTAACACACACAAGTACCTTTCATCTGAAGCATTTAAGTTCTAAAGCTGTTTTATTGGGATCACTTTCATCTTGACATATTCTCATTATTGCAGCTAGTTAGATCACTTTGTAAACGGGACTATCTTCGGACGCAAGCTCAAAAGTAATCGATGAAAGTAACCTTATACGTGAGATTCCAAAAGTATTTAACTCCAGAATTCTTTAACTAGCCATCCATTGAATGCAAACACGTCCCAAGCTCACAACACCAGAGACGCAGATGACCGACAACCTCGCATTCGAGCGACAAGAGGGTGGTTCTCACGTCAGCTTCCACCACGTCAACTACTCAGTGCGCCTGGCCAGCGTGCCCTTCAAAGCTGCCAAGAAGCTTCAGATTCTGCACGATGTCAGGTCTGTTAGGAATCCACTTTTCATTTTGAGAAAGTCCCAAAAAAATCTTTGTAGGTGTGAGTGAGTAGAAGGAAATGGCATAGAGTAAATCGGAAATAAACTTTGTGAATCACTCCAGCGGGATGATGAGGCCGGGCTTGAATGCCATCATGGGACCTTCTAGAGCTGGAAAAACAACGTGAGTTATTGTGTCAAAAAAAATACTTTTTTATTAAACTTGAAAATAAAAATTATTTTTTATGAATTAATTTAAATAACCATGACTTGTTTTTTGAGGCTGTTGAACCTGCTTGCTGGAAGGGCAGGCAAATCTCTGTTGAGTGGAGAGATCCTGGTAGATGGGAAGAGACAACCAGATAACTTCCATTGCATCTCTGGCTATGTCACGCATGTCGGTGTTGGAGGCTGAACCACTGAAATGCATGAAAAATTAATCTCAAAATTCAAGAAAATTTATTAAACAAAATATAAAATAAATAGTAAATAAAGGAGTGAATGATGTATTTAAAAATGATAAAAACGGTATTATTTTAATGATTCTTAGAACGACATTCTAATGGGAACACTTTCTGTTCGAGAGAATCTCATGTTTTCTGCTAACTTGAGACTTCCGGAAAGTATTTCGAGAAGAGAAAAAGAAAAAAAAGTCGAAGACACTATTTACGAACTAGGTCTCCAAGCATGTGCTGATTCTAAGGTACGTTAGTAGTTTTAAACCGGAAACTCCGAAAGAAACATCTTGTTGTTTACATCCCGGTTTGTTTTCCAACATTGAAGATAGGGACAGCTCTCTCTCGTGGAGTTTCCGGAGGTGAGAGGAAGCGCACGAACATCGGCATGGAGCTGATCATCTCGCCCAAGGTTTTGTTCCTCGACGAACCCACCACAGGACTCGACTCCAGCACCGCATACGCTGTCATACACCTCCTTAAAACGTTCGTTTTGACCATACTTGGATAATTATTTCTTTCAACTAAACAAAAACTCACAGGATTTCACTAACCGGAACGACTGTTATTTTCTCGATCCATCAGCCTCAATACAACATTTTCGGCCTCTTCGACTCGCTTTTTCTTCTCAGTGCTGGCAGGGTCATATACCATGGACCTTCAGCAAACACTCTCAACTACTTCGAAAAACTCGGTCAGAACTTTTGCCGCTTTTTCAGCCAGCAATCCTCTTTGTCAGCTTTACTCGCAACTCACAATTTGTCGCTTTTAAGGCTACAAATGTGAAGAATACAACAATCCATCCGACTTCTTTTTGGACGTTGCCAATGGAGACAACACAGGAGTTGAGGAAGCCCAACAAAGTTACTTACAAGCAATTAATTCAAATTTTTTTTTAATTTCTTCACCACACTTTCCACTACTTTCACAATTACGGGTTCAGATGAAGTCTTGAACGATACCAAGGCAAAAGACTCTGTTAGCGAGTCCTTGAATAAGAAGTTCGTCAGCAGTGCAGACTGTGAAAGGTTTTCTTGAGAACACATTTATTTTCAAAACTAATGGATGTTTAGAAGTTTCAAAAGGAACACATAAACATATTGGTCTATATGGACGTTTCGGCACTACCCTAGTTTGAGAAGAGAGCTGGATGACATCGAAACAGAACTGAAAAGCCACCATTACAGAAAGGCTGAAAGGTACTCCTACCCAACATCCTTCCTGAAACAAGTGAGTCGCATCAAACGATGCCTTCACAGAAGTTCATTGTTGTGTTATACATTCGCATGAAAGCCAACGGTAACTGAAACGACTTAACATACTCTACTCTATTTCTATTATTTCTATAATAGTTATTATTATATTATATTATTATAAGTATTTCTAGAACGTCTTTTAGTTTTTTGTTTGTTGCATCTATTCATTTTCAATATCAAATACGCACTTTAAACTTTTCCAAGTGCTACTACTTATCTCGGAGAGCCATTTTCAACATCTTCAGACATCCGGCTGCTCTCCTATACAACGTATAAACCTCATGAATGACACTCCGATGAATACCACGTACTATATACCCTATGCTTCATACTTCCCAGCTCATACCTAATACCTAATACCTACTAACTCATACCTCATAACTCATACTTCCACCTTCCTTGAACTCTTCACTTCCAACTGATGCGCTAAGGCAGCCACCATGGTGGGAATGGGACTGCTGCTGGGACTGATCTTTTTCAAAATCGACAACGAAATAAACAGCGGAATTCAAAACAGGTGAATCATTATTTCAGCACAAAAACATCAAACTGGAAGAATGCATTTTTGAAATAATAAACCCGCCACTATTCATTTACATCAAGTTCAATGGTGTAGCTTCGATACATCCGATGACTGAAGCGTTTCTCCACAGAATCGGCTTTCTCTTCTTCCTGGTTAGCGTGCAAGTGTTCAGAAACATCGCCACTCTGGATCTCTTCATCGGAGACAGAACCCTTTTCAGGTGCGTGTCTTCTTGTGTCTTCGTGAATGTGTTCTTGTGTCTGTGTCCTTGTGTCTGTGTCCTTGTGTCTGTGTCCTTGTGTCTGTGTCCTTGTGTCTGTGTCCTTGTGTCTGTGTCCTTGTGTCTGTGTCCTTGTGTCTGTGTCCTTGTGTTTGTGTCCTTGTGTCTCTGCATCTTTGTGTTTCTGTCTTCTTGCATCTTTGTGTTTTCATGTCTTTGTGTCTTTTTGTTCTTTTATTTCATTTTGCAATCTCATGATTCTAACCTTTTATACATGCCTTGGTAGTTTTACCAATCTTACCACCGAACTTTGTAAATTTCGGCTCAAATGACCATTTCATTCTTTGGAAATAATTTCTTTACTTCTGTTTTTTAACATCCATTAGTCGGCTAATAAAAACAGTTCCTTGACGATTAAATCAAATTTATATCTTAATCACTTGAACGAACATTTGTTTGGCAGACACGAACGAGCCAGTGGCTTTTACAGGTTGTCAGCCTTCTTCATCACCAAGGTCTTCGCAGTGATGATGCCGATAAAGATGATTCCTCTGAGTCTCTTGGTCATCATCAGTTACTTCATGACGGGTCAGTTTCTCTGGAATTATTTTCTTATAAAATATTAAAAAAGTATTGCTGTTTTAGAAGCTTTAATCTTAAAAAGTTTGAAATCCACGATTTAAGTTCCGATTTTTTCACCTAAGTATGAACAAAAGATCAAAAACTAGGGTTTTGGATAGAATTGACCTTAGCTAAAATATATAATAACAATGATAAAAGTAGTAGTAGTGGTAATAATAATAATAATAATAATAATAATAATAATAATAATAATAATAATAATAATAATAATAATAATAATAATAATAATAATAATAATAATAATAATAATAATAATAATAATAATAATAATAATAATAATAATAAAAATAATAATAATAATAATAATAATAATAATAATAATAATAATAATAATAATAATAATAATAATAATAATAATAATAATAATAATAATAATAATAATAATAATAATAATAATAATAATAATAATAATAATAATAATAATAATAATAATAATTATAATAATAATAATAATAAAAATAATAATAAAAATAATAATAATAATAATAATAATAATAATAATAATAATAATAATAATAATAATAATAATAATAATAATAATAATAATAATAATAATAATAATAATAATAATAATAATAATAATAATAATAATAATAATAATAATAATAATAATAATAATAATAATAATAATAATAATAATAATAATAATAATAATAATAATAATAATAATAATAATAATAATAAATAATAATAATAATAATAATAATAATAATAATAATAATAATAATAATAATAATAATAATAATAATAATAATAATAATAATAATAATAATAATAATAATAATAATAATAATAATAATAATAATAATAATAATAATAATAATAATAATAATAATAATAATAATAATAATAATAATAATAATAATAATAATAATAATAATAATAATAATAATAATAATAATAATAATAATAATAATAATAATAATAATAATAATAATAATAATAATAATAATAATAATAATAATAATAATAATAATAATAATAATAATAATAATAACGTGCCAAGACGATGATTATAGGTTTGCAAGTGAAAGTAGACAAGTTTCTCATTTCTTTTTTGACTCTGGCCCTTGTTTCCATGTCGTCTGCCGCCCTCACCTTCGTCATCTGCAACTGCTCCAGCAACCTCGGAACGGCTCACATCAAATGTGTCGGAATCTTTATTTTAATGGAGGTTACTATCAAAAACATTTGTTCAAACTTAATGGCTTCAAAATTTTAGTTTGCTTTGACAAAATTAACGAAAAAAAAACAAATTCTAAATTATATAGTATATTCTCTACACCATGAGCGCTCTTGAACAGTGTGTTATCAGAACAAAAATATTTTTTGACTAAATTAGATCAGCTTCTGAATTAAATGAAACTATTGCGGACAAGTTCAAATGACCGGACTGATGTCGGCAGGTGTTCGGAGGTTACTTGAGAGACCTGACCACCATGGCCTCGTGGCTCAGCTGGATGCAGTACGTCAGTCTCTTCAGATACACCCTCAACGTGAGCAGCCTCTATTTGCCCGAGGGTGGCTTCGGTGGAGCTATGACAAATCATTACACATAAGAAATACAAAAAGAAATATTTTTATATGGGTACTTATTACGAAGAGTTTCGAAGCGAAATAGTCCGGATGAGTTTGCCTGATTAACGATTTAGTATGTTTTCCGTCGCAGGCTCTTTTCACGAACGAACTCAAAGGATTGAGGTTTTACAACAACGGCACAGAGTTGGTTTCGATGAATTCAAAATTAAATTTTAAAAGACTAAAATAAATCTTTTAATCGATTTTTTGGAAATATTAATACCCTTCTCAGAGTGGTGAATGCTGCATCGAATTTCTTGACCTCTCAAGGCATCAAGCACCAGACTCCATGGGATCTGTGGCAGAACCACTTGGCATTGTTCGGTTTCACCATCATCTTTCTCGTCATCGCCTACATTCAAATCTACTTCAAATACAAACTCAACTGAATCTGTTTGTTTTGTAGAAATTCATTTTTGAAATATGAAATTTTTGAATTTTATTTTCAACTATGTCATTACAGCAATGCTGTAGCATCGAATCATAACCTCCCTCACCATTCCAACACAGTTAAAGTAATCTTTGAAACAGTAATAAACTTTTTTTTTGAATCAGCTCGACCAACTTTTGTCGAATACTTCAAATCCAACAGCACAAAACGTTCATAAAACTTAAAGTGTAGAAAATAAATGTCATTGGAGTGGCCGAGTGACAAGAAAACTAGCAATCGGTCATGCCCATTCCAACCTTAAAGGTCTTTTAGTAGTCAGTTTCATTTAACTCAAAAAGTGAAACCGTTGGAGAAAAAATCCCAAAATTAAGCCAATCATTCAATCAAAAAAGTATCTTCTGTTGATACTTCTAAAATAAACTTTTATTTTTTACTGGTAACTTGGAAAAATTCCGAATGGTTACAAATTGATTACATACGCAAAATTAAGCTTCAAACCTGGAATTTATGTTTAGTGTATAATGATAAAATCAAATACGATATAAAAAAAATCAGTTTCAGTTTTTTCATTAACCTTCTTACTGCGTATGTGTTGGAAAGTTCAAACCAGTTGACGCTTTAAAGCGCATTTAGTATGAACAATGGTCATAGGTGGTTATAGAGGTATTTACCACCTCAGCCAAACGATCTTGATTTCATAAGGAGGTTCCAATAAGCAACCACGAGGAAGACAACAATCATGATGAAGAGAGCCAGGTTGTTCTGCCAAAGGTCCCAGGCAGTCTCGTGTCTGATGCCTTGAGCAGTCAAATAGTCAGAGCCAACGTTGGGAATTCTGAATGTTTCAATGAGAGATGGGTTTTGGTGCTTTTAATTATAAAAGTAAATTAATGGTCAAGATATATGAAATTTGTTAGGATTCTTTCTTAAGTACTCACTCTACTGAATTGTTATAAAGTTTGATGTCTTTCAGCTCTGTGATGGAAAGAGCCTGGTTTGAAAATTTGTTATTAATTGAAGTGCAATCAATACAAAAAAATCGATTTTGAAGCAAAATTGTTGAAGATTATATTCGTTATGAAAGTCTCATCATCACATCTTTGGTTAGGTCAATGCAAAAGGATTGATAGAGCATTGTGATGGAGCAACCCACATTGAGAGCGAATCGCACAATGCTCATGTACTGCATCCAACTCAGCCACTTCACCATGGTTGTCAAGTTCACCAAAAAGCCTCCAAACACCTTAACTCACAAATTTCAAATCATATTGAAATTTTTTTCTCTGATGAAATCATAGCTATGTTTTAAAGAGTGACTTTTAGAAAAAATATTTTTTCTATCAAAGTTACAATAGATTGTTTCATGAACTGACTTGCATGTAGACGAAGATGAATGTGACAATGAGGTTAGCGACTGAGTAAATTTTGACTCTAGCGCTGACTGCAAAGCCGATGGCGGACGAAGAGAAAGAGGTGAGGAGGAGGGTGAGGTAGAAAATGAAAAACTTGGTGGCGTCTAGTTGTAGTCCTGGCATGAATAGAGTACTCTGTGATTCTTTGATTACGTAGCTATACAAAAGAATATTAAGTCTTTGGTTTTTTGTGCATTTGCTACTTTTAGCAAAACACCCAATCACTAATTTTGTTGACACTAAACACACATCACAAACTCACCTATCATGAAGTAGCTGACTACTGAGAGAAGAGTGGCAGGAATGAACCTCATGGGAAGGAGGTCGAAAAAGAACTTGGTGAAGAAGTAGGCTGAGACCCTGTAAAAGCCACTGGTGCTCTCGTGTCTGTAATGGTGGTGTGGTTGAAGTGTTGAAAAACCACTTAATTAGCCTTTGAATGATTATGAAGCATAAACTATAAGACGCCTATGAGTTGAAGTAGTAAGACTTTAAAGGCAGGTTTCAAGTTTCATCAAACATTCTTGGCCACGCACATGAATATAACTTGCTCTCTTAAGAAAAGTTCTATACTAGACAGGTTTCCGAAAATCTGATTCATCAGCATGAAGTAGAAAGCGCCAACCCTGGAGAACAGAATTCAAATGTTTGGAAAACTTATGAGTGACAAAATTTTACTTTTAACCTGTTTTGAATCGCCCCGTCAATATCGTTCCCCAGTTGGAAATATATCACGCCCACGAACAGAGAGAAAAACACCATTATGATGTTCTGTGTGTTAACAATTGGTTGGAGAAAGTTTGTGTAAATTTGAAAAAAAAATTTGATAAATGATAAAACATATTCATTAGAAAACTTCGTTCAGCTTCAGGAACATCTATTACAACCGATCAAAGTGCTTATCTAATTCTCAGAAACACGTCTTTAAACGCTGTTGTGACCTGAAGCAACAGAGCTGATGGGTTTCTGGCGATGTTTGTAATGGTTCTCTTGGACAAGTGGTAGAACTGAAAAAGAAATTGACGTAGTTGTGAATGTGTCACATGTAATGGGATTGGAGCAGTTCCAAGTGAGTTGACCGTGGCTACGAATGCGAGCAGTCACATAATATATTTGTACACTAAAGCATAAAACTGAAAAGATACAAGCGGTCATGAAAGGAGTACTTGAGAAATGAAACCCGTGGCGAAGGTGACTGGGGCAGATTTTTTGTCAGAGCCTTCGATTCTGTATGACTCATAGATGCTGTCCAGCTCCTTCTTCAGGCTGAACAAGGATTAGATACGGACGTTCTATGCATTGATAACATAGTATTGAAAGTTTGAAACAATACTATGTATTAGAAAGTGAATGAGTGCACTGACTTCTAATACACGACAACATATAGTTGTATAGTGATTAGGCGACCACTAAATTACTTTCCAAAATTTTAAGTCTTAACTAAACTGTTGATGAACAATGAGGAAGGATGCTGAGTAAGGAACCTTTCAAATTGGCGACTTTGCGAAAACTCGTCATGAAGTGTTTCACAGAGGGCCTTGTCTGGCTTGGCTGCACCGGCTTGTAGGCCTGTCATGTTTCGATCGAGTCTCAATTGAATTCCCATCGACAAGGTTGTTGTGATGTGTATTGATTTCGTTAATGAGGCAGTCAGGTACACAATTAAGATGTACCCTTAAGAGCCATGATTGCACTGTTGTCTCCATTGGCAACGTCCAGGAAGAAGTCCGAAGGATTGTTGTGTTCCTCGCATTCGTAACCTGGAAAAATTAACCTGTGAAACTTGAACGCGGTTTAACAAATATTTGATGGAAAGCAAGAAAACTCAGGTACTACATTTTAAGCTTGGTTAACATGCTTTGGACTTAAGCGAAGCAGCTTTTTAAAAACGTACGATTGTGCTATCAGAATGTAGAACAAGACGATAAGATACTTTTGTTCAAGAATCGTTCTTTTTTGAAGTGGTTCAGGCTAAAACCTCAACGTACCAATATTGCTGAAGTAAGTGAGGGTTTGAGATGAGGGTCCATGATAAATGACTCTGCCAGAGCTGAGCAGGAGCATGGAGTCAAAAAGCTTGAAGATGTTGTAGCAGGGCTGGTGGATCGAAAAGATTATGGTTCTGCCAGTTTCTGAAATCCTGAATTGCCGAGGTTCATTGAATGTTTATTTGACAGCCATGTGGAAGTGCTTTAAAGTAGGGACGCTGCGCAACCAACGTTTTGAGAAGTTTCATGACGGCGTATGCGGTGCTGGAGTCGAGTCCTGTGGTGGGTTCGTCGAGGAACAAAACCTTGGGCGAGATGATCAGCTCCATGCCGATGTTCGTGCGCTTCCTCTCGCCTCCGGACACTCCTCGCGTCAACTCCATGCCCACCTTCGAAGCGAGCAATGGCCTTACGTACATGAACTTTTGTCATCCCAACCAAAGTGGATAGCTTATAAAATTTTAATTATATATATACAATACAATACAATACAAACACGAATATTATTATTGTGGCGTTAACCCCGTAGAGTTTCGAGGCCATATATATGTATATATATATATATATATATATATATATATATATATATATATTAAAATTTAAAAAGTGAGCAACCACCCACTGACAATGGTGTCAGCACACGACTGAAGTCCCAGTTCGTAAATAATTTCTTCCACTCTGCGCTTTTTCTCTTCTTTCGAAATGCACTTGGGCAGCCTCACGTTGGCAGAAAACATAATATTTTCTCGCACTGTCAGCGTTCCCATTACCACGTCATCCTGCATCGGTTCAAGTCTCAAATTGCCTCATTTAGTGACGTAAATGACGTTCAAATCTGTCAACTTTTAAAGGTTGTAAACAATTTGAAGACAGCATTTTTAAAAAGTAACACCACACTGATTGAAGCCACCTGAGAAACGAAGCCACTCAAGCATCGGAAGTTTTCCGGTTGTTGCATGCTGTCGACCAGGATCTTGCCTCCCATATCGGACAGATCAACTCTGCCCGCCAGCAGGTTCAACAACCTTCGTTTTACAAAGCAGTTAATTTTTATAATTTTTTTTGTTTATTTTTGTATCAAAAAGTTTTAATAATAAATTGAGTTTTTGAAGAAAAGTGAAGTAAATGAAAGGGAATGGAGGCCCATGTCCTCACGTCGTTTTGCCTCCGCCAGAGGGACCCATGATGGCGTTCAGACCGGGTTTCATGAGACCACTATTGAGGAAAAGTTGCGAAACTTGAAAAATGACCACTTCATTCGAAGACAATCTACAAATCAAGATCCTCTCACTTGACATCGTGCAGAATCTGGAAGGGTTTGGGCTTTTTAAACCAGCCTTGAGAGACGTTCACTCGGTAATCGATCGAATGGAAACTTATTGTAGCTCCATTCTCTTTCAAATTAACCGACATTTCAAAACATGAAACAATCCACTAGAATAAAATTTACAGTAAACAAGGAATGACTTCAATTCATAAATTTTTCACTCAAAAGACTTCCACTCATAAGATAAATAAGAGCTTTTCGTTTTATACTGAAAGGGTAGATTAATCTTTTTATCGAGTGCTCGGCTCAGTGAACTATTAAAAGGATTCTTCAAAAGTGTTGAAGTGGCCAACCAACACATGCTATGGACAGTAGGAGGGAGACATTTTTGATAGTACTTATTGAATTAACTTTTCTTAAATCGGAAAAATTTGAAAGAAAAAAAATATCAAAATAATATCGAATTAACTTAATTGTGTTAAAAAGTAAAATACAAAGTTGAATTAGCACTATACAGCTCATCAAACAACGATAAATTGTTATTTTTAAAAAAATGAAAGTTGTTGAAAATATTGAACCATTTAATTTTCAACTGAATGATATCTTGCAAAGTTAATAAAAACGAAGTAATGTTATATCTTGGTAAGCTGAAGTAGTATTAGTGAAGCAAATTCTTTTTTATTCCTGCAGGCGTCGTTTTTATTGAGACAATTAATAAAAGAACATAATGAAGATTGTTGGTCTTTTTTTAACGAATGGGCGTTTATCGAAGGGTGAAATTATTAACCCGCTTCTTGGGTAGTTTTTGGCAAAACAACTGAAGGGCGATTGAAGTGGTTGCATTGGTTGGTGCTTGATGAACTTACAATCAGGGCTTCGGTGATATCATGAAATAATTTTAAAAACTCAAACCATAACTTGTTTCAAAGTGTTGTGGTTTTGAAGTTTAAAAGTCTGAAATTATACACATATTCAGCTTATATGGAATCGCTCAGGTATGAGCACATGGGATTTTTTGTTTATTATTTTAATTTAATTTTATCTTTTTACATATCTGCACAGCATTTTTTGAAAGGTAGATAATCGAATTTACTATCTTAATCTAGATAATCTAATCTAATCTGATCATTTTTATAGCGCTGATTCACACTGTTCAAGAGCGCTCTGCTACGAACTGTTTAAACAGAAATGTTTTAAGAGCTTTACGCAAACAAAGTAGAAAAATAACAGATGTAAGATTTTGAGAAAGAATTCCATAAGACAGTAAGAAAATGAAGATTCAGTATAAGTATGGTTTCATGGTAGCCAGAAATATGAGAAGGAGTAGAAGATCTCAGTTTCTTACGAAGAGACAACTTGAAAAGGTCTTTTGAGTGATTAAGTAAATGATAATTTTAATTTTTAATATGATGATGCAAATTTTCAAAATTGATATTTTTTCAGAATCAACCAGTGTAAAACGGTCTCTGTATAAAGGTTCACAATAATCAAAGCGAGACAAAATGAGCGAAAAACAAGTAAATTTAGGGTGAGATTGTCTAATCTAATCTAATCTAATCTAATCTAATCTAATCTAATCTAATCTAATCTAATCTAATCTAATCTAATCTAATCTAATCTAATCTAATCTAATCTAATCTAATCTAATCTAATCTAATCTAATCTAATCTAATCTAATCTAATCTAATCTAATCTAATCTAATCTAATCTAATCTAATCTAATCTAATCTAATCTAATCTAATCTAATCTAATCTAATCTAATCTAATCTAATCTAATCTAATCTAATCTAATCTAATCTAATCTAATCTAATCTAATCTAATCTAATCTAATCTAATCTAATCTAATCTAATCTAATCTAATCTAATCTAATCTAATCTAATCTAATCTAATCTAATCTAATCTAATCTAATCTAATCTAATCTAATCTAATCTAATCTAATCTAATCTAATCTAATCTAATCTAATCTAATCTAATCTAATCTAATCTAATCTAATCTAATCTAATCTAATCTAATCTAATCTAATCTAATCTAATCTAATCTAATCTAATCTAATCTAATCTAATCTAATCTAATCTAATCTAATCTAATCTAATCTAATCTTATCTAATCTAATCTAAAAAAAACTTAATCGAGGCATTTGTAACGAGCCCTTTAGCACTGTCTTCCAAGGCATTGGTTTTTATTAGATAAGTTAATTCAGAAAGGGTTATTTTTTATAGTCTTTATTAGATCAAGTCCAGACATACGCTGGAAATGTTACAAAAACACGGAAAATAGTCGAAAATTATAAGAAAAAATTTATTAAGAAAAGCATTAGAGAGTTAGTGAAAAGTTTTCGTATTATTTATAGAAGAAAGAATCTTGTTGGGCATAGTATATTGGAGGAATTGTGGATAAAACTAAGGAAGTGGAAATTTTTGCATACAATAATCTAGAAAAAAAACTAATTCAGAATTAGAGGACGAGACAGCTCTGATGGATTCTATGAGAAGGGAAGAAGGGAAGAGTAGAATGCTTGGAGCGCTTGGAGCAGTGTGGAATCAGCACTGTACAAATGATTCGATTAGATTAGATTAGCTTAGATAAGATTAGATAAGATAAGATAAGAGTGGAGAAAACTTCTATAGAATGATTGATCTTTCTGGTATTCTTTCCAGGAAGATGCAGAACAGATTGCTCGGTAGACTCTTTCAAGCTTCCGAACAGCCCTTTTGGCAAAAAAGCATTGGCTATCAAACCAAAGACCTTTAAAATGAGAAAGACGTAAAGATTAAGTCTTTGTAAAAAAACAAAATCAAGATTTTCAAAAAGAGAGTTATTGAAGGCTGTTAGAAAGTAATTGGGATCAAAGAAAGAAAGAGGATAAAAAACTGAGAAAAAAAATTTAAGAAGAAATCTTTATTAAAGATGAACCAAGGACTTTCATTAAGCTTAGAATAAGAGGATGGGGAAGGCGGATAGTAAATGAAGAATTAATGAGAGGGGTTAGAAGAGGTGATGAATTGAGCAGAGATAGATGCGATAGGGGAAGAAGAGAAAACTATATGGTCTAAACTGTTCCCAACAGAATTTTTTGAAAAATTAGCGTGCTGAAAAAATTGAAAAAGTTAAGAGTATTATTTAAATTTTAAAAATAGCGAGTTAATTTTTAATTATGAAGATTAATAATATAATATTAATTCAATTAATATAAAATCTCTCAAAATGCAAAAAGGGGAAAATGCATAAAAAGAGTTTCAGCGAACTCTGAGAACTCTACAAAGAAAAGATGTAGAGGAAAATTAGGAGGTCTGTAAAACAGAGCAACAACAAAAGTTAAATTTTAATAAAAGTTTAATGATGATAAAAAACATTAAAATTTGAATTATGAAAAATAGTGGGTGTTAGAAACAGAAAAGGTTGATTTATAGAATCAAGAAATGCCACCATAGAAATAGTGAAAAAAAGAGAGAGGTTTAGAGAAGGCTTAACTGATTCGATGAACGAGTATAATGAAAGAAAATCAAAAAGTGAAAAAGGTGAAGTGGAATTTTATTCCATGTTTCAGTTAAACCCACGAAATCTAGAAAAGATGAGGTTAAAAATTGAAAATGTGTAAATATCTTTCAAGTGACCTAGACTTTAATGAGGAAATGTTATACAAGGTAGCAAACTAACAGTCATATTGAATTCAGTATTTTTGAAATGTGATTACATAATCTATTAAAACGCAAAGAGATTTTAAGTTGGAAAGATCATTTTTGAATTCCCTCATGTTTAAGTTAATTGTTAGTTTATCCTGTTTCCTAAAAGAGGCCTACTTTTATTTATCCGGTTTTCAAAATGATGTTGAAAATATTTTATATCACAACTTTGAATTTACTCAATTTGAGTTTCAATAATTATGCGCTAAACCATTACTTTTTCATGAAAAGTGCAATTTGAATTACTTGAAATTACAATAGTGTTGTAATTATAATATATGTTTATCAATGATAATTTACATGTCAGTTTAGTAGTCGCATTAAGTAAGTTTTTTTTAAAGTTTCAATCGCTTAAAATATTTTAGACAAATATTGAAATGAATGAACTTAAATCTTAAACTCAAATGAAATATTAAATCTAGCAATAAACTCTTCTAAAAAAATAAGAAAAGTTAACTTTATTCTGCAGATTCCATTGTTTATATGTTCAAAGAATGAAAAGTACTTGTCTTGCTGTATTGCTGGCAGTGACAGATGCCACTGCCGACTTGGATTCAACCTTTGATCTCATTTCGCCACTGGTCTGTGTGGCTAACAAACCACTCGTCACGTATCCTCTCGAATTCCTCTGCCAAAATCAGCTTGAAGGTTCCGAAAAAATTCATTTTGTTTACCTTTGAAAAACTCTAAATATGTTTTGTGTTTAGTTAAATCTTCATCAATCTTACAGAAGTCATAATTGTGACATCTCATGCGTGGGAAAATGAGTTGAAAACGTTGGTGGAGCAGACCGTTGGTGAAAGATTGAGAATTCATTTCTTAAAAGTGGAACATCACACACCTTCCATGGAATGCCTCAAGAGAGTATGTGAACAGGAAGTAATCAATGTAAGTGAGTCATAAATATTTGGTGAATGATTGAATGGTTGCAATTAAAAGTTTAGGTTTGTTGAATTTGACCAAACATGTGGTATTTAAAGCATTAATGTATATTATTTTCAAAAAGCATGCACTGAGTATGTAAAAGCTATTCACCACCTTTTTGACTGAAGGGTCGAGACTTGCTGGTGGTTCCTTTCAATCTTATATGTGGTGTGTCTTTTCGGGAATTTGACCTTCTTCATCATACTAACAACTCCACCATCACTCTCCTTCTTTCTCACAAACTGCTTCTGCCTGAAACTCCTTTGCCCAAAAAGTACAAAAAACAAGGTATGTTCATCACAAACTTTCAATTTTTCTAATGATAACCTTGGGTTAGGTTTATGAATATTATTTTTTTCTGCTTCTCAAAAGAACCCTTCATAAGAGTAGAAATAGTCTGCTCTCAAAAATTCTCAAGGGCTCTTTGCACTTTTCAATGGTCTCACATTTTGTTGATTTTCATAACGTTTGAGTGATCATGTTTTATTTTTAGGAATTTTTAAATCCTTGAAAGCTTTCAGTGAACAACGGAAATTTTAATCCAAAAAGCAGCACAGAAGCTTTCACACAAAATGACAACTTAGATAAAAATATTCATAAAAAATTGGATTTGAATAAAAAGCACTAATTTGTAAAAATATAGAGATCACAACTTGTTACTTAACCTTCCATAGAGCGAGAAGTGATAGTCTTCAGTGGAGGAGAGTTGGTGCACCTGGCCACAGAAACCAGCATGGATGGCAAACTCACTCTCAAACCTTCCCTCCTCAAAAAGTATTCCTTCCATGTGTGAGTTCTTGTATGAATAAGTCTTCATGCCACTCTTTGACCCATTGACACAGTGCCTGCAGCTTTGAAGTGCATTCAGACCTTGTCGACTGCCACTTCTATCTCATCAGCAACCGCTGTTTGCCCTGTCTCGCTACTCCACCTCTTGCGTTTGTGTTTGTGTACGCTTTAGTTCTTGTATCAAAAAGGTCACTCAGCCACCAATGACCAACAGTTTCAAGTCTTTGTCACGTGAATTTGTGCCTTGGCTCGTCAACAACTCTTTCGACAAGACAGTGCACGACTGCCTCACACCCAAGAGGAAGTTCACAAGTAGTTCAGTCTGTCAATATTTTATCACCATTCCACCTTTACCACTCCACCATTACCACTCCACCATTACCACTCCACCATCACCACTCCACCATTACCACTCCACCATACTCACCACACCACTGAAATACACAACCATGATTTTCATAGCTTCACTCTTCAGCACATCGCACCTCTCCAGTTACAGCCATCAAGCAGGATGAGCACTCAGAGGCCAGTAGGCTGGTGGTGAAGGCGCTGGTGCGTGCGGACTGCATGCGAGTGCACGACGTGGCCTCTTACTGCGCCGCCAACTTCGAGGTGTGTATAACCATGTGTACAATTACGTTTAAAATCACACGTATTCTATCATAGGGGTATCAACCCCAAAGGGTTTTGGAGCCAACTATTAAGTGTTATGCAAATTCAATAATAATTTTAATAATAATAATAATAATAATAATAATAATAATAATAATAATAATAATAATAATAATCTTCATAATAATAAATATTCGCTCTTACTACTGACCTCACTCAGCTTTGCAAGAGGTCATCAGGCGATAGGAGACCTTCCATCAAGGGACTCTCTGTAAGTCCTTGCTATTTTTCTAAAAAGTTATGATTAAAAAAATTATTAAAATTATAAAAAACTTTATAAAAGTCACTTAAACATTTAAAAAACTATTAAACAGTTTTAATGAATTTATTAAAAAATTTAATCAATGTATTCAAAATTTAATATCTTGACTCCACCACAGGCGTGTGCTCAGAGCAAGGTAGCGGAGGGGGTTGAGATAACAGGGAAGGTGTCACTCAAGTCCACTGTGGTGGGCGCTCGCTGCTCTCTTGCCAACTCGAGCCTCGACAACTGCATCATCATGTCGCATGCCATCATCCAACAGAAGTGAGTGTGCATGTCATGTGGGGGTGCCTTTGGGGACGGGCGGTGATGGTTGCCGACGTGTTTTGGAGTGGTGAAGGTGTGAGGAAGAGTGGTTTGAGGTGAGATGAAGAGCGTTGAAGAGTATGCTAAAGAGTGGAGAGGTGTGAGAAAGAGTGATGAAAAGCATGATAAAGAGGGATGCAAGATGAAATGAAAAATTCACATGACGAAACTTCTGCAACATCGAAGTGTGCGTTTGAAGAACTGCATTGTGAGTGAGTCATCCATAGTGGCGGAAGGTTCTTGCCTTTTGGAGTGCTTGGTGGCTCCTGGCCAGATCGTCTCCACAGGTGAACTTCCATCACTTTCCATCAGTATTTTATTTTATTTCATCATATTTTATTCTATCTCTTTTATTCCATCAAATATTAATATATTTTATTATTTTATTTGAGCACTTTTATATACGAATCAACCGAATCATAATTGTTTTTTTTCTTCACTTTCTCAATCTGCTTCCAAGTTTACAACTTGCAACTGCAGGCACCTACAGCAACAAGGAATTCCTGCCTTGCACCAACGAGACACTCTGCAGCAGTGTGGCTGAAGCTGAGGAGTTTTAGGGATAAAACCTCGCGTTTTTGTCAATAAAAGATTATTGCGTATATTTTTCATTGAACAAAATCTGAGTTTTACAAAGTAATTGAAATATACGTCCGAAATATTCCTTTTTTCAAGCCGTTTAGACAACACCGCATCAACGCGAGCTTCTTCGTCTAAACCATGCTTCATTAGTGCACCGTGGTCTCATGACGCTTCAAAGAAACCTCTTACGCAAACTCTTGAGTTTTCTCACACCCATGTGAGTCCACATGAACTACGAAGTGTCTTAGAAGCCACAAACCCCTTCAGAAACTACAGATTCACTTACAAGCTAGAACATTTTTATAAGCTGGAACTGATGCGCATGATGGTGATGTACACAATGCAGTGGTGCAGAAAAAAAGCGTCAGTAACGAGGCACGCTGAAATGTGACGCACCGCAGGAGGTCTGCGCATACAATGTAATCTTCCACAATGCACCTCATTGTGCTTTAACGACGTGTGCTCTGCGCTGTCAACGTTTGTGAGTCTTCTATTGAATGTATTTGAAAGTTCTCTTGCATAAGTTTGAACGTGTTGTTGTAGGAGATTGAAAGAAAAGTTTAAAGGATGTTGCATGGAGATGAAAGGGATGTTGCGTGTGTTTTTTGTGAGCAGTGGAAGTAAAACAGACTTCGTTGTCGTTCAAAAGACGTGAAATTACTTGAAACTACCACATTATGTGCATTTGATTGGAAAATTACATAATGGCGTAATGACCACGCAGCAATCTCAGTGCATTGAGGCCTGTCAGCGTGTAGTTATACCTACCTCCATTATCTCTCGTATTGCAAGGTTTTTTTACTGTCAGCAATGTTTCGTAAAGTAACTTTATTTGATGAAAGACATTCTTCTTTTCGAGATATATCTTCAATGGCGTTTTTATAATAACTATTACATTGTTAAGAATAAGTTATACTTTTGAAAAGCCTCAGAACTGAAGATAGTTTTCAAAAGATTGTACAGAATTGCAACTTCACGCCTGGGGATTTGTTATTACCTACAATTTTCTGTTCTCCGTCACTCGTGACAAACGCACAGCTAGCGCCTTCTCGAGGCTTTTGAGTGATATCCTCCACACGTCACAATGACCTCCCCCTTATTGTAGCTCCATGCTACGCTTGTCAAGATGGCTGATAAAGGTGCTGATGAGGAGGAAGAAGAAGATGATGATGGTGATGGTGGTAGTGTTAATTAATAGATGAGAAGAATATGAAGGCCCGTGTTGGCTATCTAGGTGATTATTTAACTATATGATCATTTTTCCCTTTTTATTATTATGTTTATTTTTTAATTTTTCATTATTATCAATATTATTACTAGTGGTAGTAGTAGTAGTAGTAGTAGTAGTAGTAGTAGTAGTAGTAGTAGTAGTAGTAGTAGTAGTAGTAGTAGTAGTAGTAGTAGTAGTAGTAGTAGTAGTAGTAGTAGTAGTAGTAGTAGTAGTAGTAGTAGTAGTAGTAGTAGTAGTAGTAGTAGTAGTAGTAGTAGTAGTAGTAGTAGTAGTAGTAGTAGTAGTAGTAGTAGTAGTAGTAGTAGTAGTAGTAGTAGTAGTAGTAGTAGTAGTAGTAGTAGTAGTAGTAGTAGTAGTAGTAGTAGTAGTAGTAGTAGTAGTAGTAGTAGTAGTAGTAGTAGTAGTAGTAGTAGTAGTAGTAGTAGTAGTAGTAGTAGTAGGAGTAGTAGTAGTAGTAGTAGTAGTAGTAGTATTAGTAGTAGTAGTAGTAGTAGTAGTAGTAGTAGTAGTAGTAGTAGTAGTAGTAGTAGTAGTAGTAGTAGTAGTAGTATTAGTAGTAGTAGTAGTTGTAGTAGTAGTAGTAGTAGTAGTAGTAGTAGTAGTAGTAGTAGTAGTAGTAGTAGTAGTAGTAGTAGTAGTAGTAGTAGTAGTAGTAGTAGTAGTAGTAGTAGTAGTAGTCGTCGTCGTCGTCGTATTCTTCAAGTTTTTTTTTCGGAATCTGAAATCAAATCTTGGTTCATGAATCTTGGAGAACTATGCAGTCAGTGCAGGTCTTCCCCTGACCTTCGTTACGTGGCTGCTAGCGGTTTATTATATCGAAATAATCAACAATTCGATTGTTTTTGAGTACAACTTGAAGTTCTGTTCCAAATGAGAGACGTGAAAATTTTAGAGCAAGCGAGGGTCACAAAATGACGAGTGAACAGGGATTTGCGAAAGCTTAATTAAGCACCCACGCCTGCATGACTCCGCACGGCCGTCCGGGTGTTCCTTTGAGTGATGTTTTCACTTGCGCCTAATGTACACTGTAACCTTCAACCAAAAACAGTGCCAGCAACTGTAGTTTGGTAACACAATATGTAATTTTATATGCTGGAGTAGTCATTCAAACGGAGGTGAATATGGGTGTGAGATACTGCGTGGATATGCAAACACAAAAATACAAACATATGTACTACACAAACACACACACACATATATACACAAACACACACACACACACAAAAACCAATTCATGCATCAGGCATAGTGGCTGATGTGGGGAGGCATGTAAGTTTGTTGGGGGAACGAGGGAGGGAGTTTGTAAAAGGAAGGTGGGTAATATGAGTGAGGGGGGTGTTGGTTGAAGAGGCTTTGTTGAGAATGTTGTTTGAATAGGTTGATGTGCCGATTAGAAGGAGGGTGTGGGTAACTGGCGAGAAAGAAGTCGTTGTGGCGGTGGTACTTTTGTAGGCCTGCAGGGTCGGCGGAGGTAGGCTGCATGTTTTGCGCCAGTCCCACAAAGTCGAACTTGTAAGCGTACCGCTTGCCGTGCACCTTGGTCATGATGTTCTTGTCGTAGTAATACCTCAGGGCCCTGCTCAGCTTGTCGTAGTTCATGTTCGGCTTCGACTTGCGTTCCCCCCACTTCCTGGCCACCTCGTCAGGATCCAAAAGTTTGAATTCACCATTGCTTCCCTCCCACGATATGCACCCCACGTGTTCTCGACTCGACAACAACTCCAATAAAAACTGCCAAAGTTGAATTTGTCCGCCACCTGTAGATTTGGCGTTGTGGACTTGAAGTTCTTATTGAATGTGTGTTCAGTGGGGTGAAGAAATGGAATTGAAGAGTGAAAACTCCCTAGAAATCGACAAAGCAGGCAGAAATGAGACTTTTATGTTTTCGCGCAGGAAGCAATATATCAGTCGACGAAGCCTTCACAACAATGCATACTAAGCGGAGTTGTGCTAGGCGCTAATATAAGATGCCAAAGGTGCTACAGTTAAAACTGGCTGGTAGAGTGGCAGGTAGGATGAAGAATTGTTGGCAGAATGGTAAGTAATTAATAGTTGGAACTTCGTGTAACACCACCTTGTGGCCTCCATTGACTGAAGGGCACCTCAAAGTCTCTTTTCGCCTGCAGACTGGAGCCCAACACTCCTGTGTGTAAGATGGTTCTGAGAAAGTTAACAATAAATAGCTTATTCGTTTTTCGCTGATTTTTTGTTGAACAAACACACGTTGGAAAGTTTCAATCTTTTTGGAAAGTTCGAAAAAAAATTTATAAAAAACGAAAAAGCCGACATTTGTACAACGACGTACCCTCAGTGGGGTAGGATGTGGTGTGGGGTGTCCAACTCGTACGAGGACACACATCTGGAAAAGTTGCAAAGAGTTATTGAGTCTACTACATAACCTGTTTTTCGAAAAGGCTGAGTCCTGCTTGTGATTTACAGAAATTAGTTAAAAATAAGTAATCTCATTATTTTCTAAAGAAAGATTATGTTTAAGCTGTTGCGAAAACTGCGAAGAACAGAAGAAAGGGTTGTCTGTGTTTATTTCAAAAAACTAGTGGGCAGTTCTCAGTTCCAGCTCCATGTCTCAAAAGCAGCATGTCATGTGACCAGTAGGAGTGCCCTCGTCAGAGCGAAGGCAAAGTCGTTCATGGCAGCGCAATGCTGTCCAGCTTACATAGCCTCTCTCTCTCTCTCTTTCTCTTTCTTTCTCTCTCTCGCTCAACTGAACAGTCCAACGGAAAAAAGGCGAGACAATAGACTATGCTGCAGGAGCTGTCCTAAGAAGGCCCATGTTACATTGAAGGTCCACTTTTGGTTTCCACCTGAATCTCTTCATGCCTATCTAAGCGTTAGTTTTCCACAAAGCCGCAAGTCTTCGAGCTCACTTGTTTGGGTGGATTTCTTGCTGGCGTGTTTAGGGCATCTTTGTGTATTCGTGATGAGTAGATCAGGCACCCTAGTACGTTTGGGATAAGCCGTTTGGGCACTCTTAGTTTTCTATGACGGATTCCTCGGACACATCTATACGTGAGCTATAGGTACTTCAGGCACTTTTATACTAAACTTTTGGAAACATACGCCAATATATAATTGTGATAGATGTTCTAGGAATCCTTCTACATTATTGGAGGCTAGTTCAAACACTCTTATACATGTCAGGTGGTTGAGATGGGCAATCTTATCTTAGACTTCTTATATATAAATTATGGATGGTTCCTGTTTAGTTACGTTCGGTCACCATTAAATACAGGTAATGGGTAGTTAAAGAAAGTTCATGCAAGTATGGCAGTAAGTTAAAGCCCGTATCCTTCATCTGTCAACTATTATTATTACTACATTGAATATTATTACGACAATGATCTGCAAAGCAAAAGGGCGAATGTTAATTTAGTAGCTTTATTAAAATATTATTACAACGATAAACATTACTATAATTATTTATATGACTTTCAATTTCACTTCTTCCATCACCCCCGTCAACAATTTTTTCCAAGCAACAAAGAACTACAACAAAAACAAAACCAGCAACGCGCAAGCCTTACGACTACCGACACCACGACATTGGTCTTGTAGCAGTCATACAATACTATCCGGACTTATAGTCACCATAATAAGGATATTAATAATAGGAATCATCATATTTTTATTGTGTTGTTTTTTAGTACCCACCAGAAGAAAGCATGAGACTGGAGAGTTGCAGGGAGTTCTGTTCAGTTACCAAGTCCCTCAGCTGGCTGCCCCACTCCACTCCGCCACATAAACGCATCGAATCTTCACTGGCAAATCAAACGCTCAACCAACCACTAGTACAAATACTATTTTAATAAATGATTCTTTTAAGATTTCAAAAATGCTTGAAGTACTATGTATATGTCCTAGTGTACATCATCACTATGGAAGCATCCTTTCAGCCTATAAACATTATTCAACTTCTTTTGCTCAAAATGTCTTTAAAACTTGATTTCACCTTTCAAAGTCGTTTCGAAAACTAAACATCAATCTTTATTATTTTCAATCCGACATCAAATAACAAACTCCATATAAAGTTAAATAATAAAAAGTGCAAAAATTTTTCGCGAAATAACTTCCCGCTTGCTTCCTTCCCCGCAGGATGTGCCACATCCGTTCTGAAGCAATCTTATTCGCATATACAAGTCGTGCGTTTTTATGCTCTTGCGGATTAATGCGTCTGCATTTGCAGCCTATCAGCTGCCTGCATCCGTTCTCTTTCCGGCCCATGCATCATTCCTCCAACGTTTCTAGCGATGTACACCCAACAGCCTCTCGGGGAGTTGCTGGTGTTGGCCTGGTACAGCAGAATCAAGGGTAAGAACACAAACCACCTTTCCGTGTGATATCACACATCCTTCTTCCGTTTTTGCTAATGGAGCGTCGGCCAATCATAGAGCAGCGACGCCTTGCAAGAAGGCTATTGGAGCAATGTGCGTGTAATTATTTTCCTTACTGCAGTTGTGTGCAGATATACCACATCATTTACCTACGAATAACTCGTGCTTTCCCATTCAAACAAAAACGAAGTTTCATATGGTCAAAAAATATCAACAAATTGAAAAATATTGGATTTTTATATCGTGTAGCACGAAGCTTCAATGTTGTAAAAAATACGAGTTTGTTAAAAGTTTCGTTAAAGTATTGATATATAAAATGGTAATATAAAGTGAAAAAAAAGAATTGTTGTCATCAACGTAGTAGTCCGTCAATGAAGCGACAGACCATTAAGGTGGCAGGTTGAATGAATTAATTGACTAAACTTGCACATCATTTATGTCTGAGGCATTAGAAAATTAGACTTTTTTTCGAACTAGTCACTATTCGAAATTAAGCTGGTCAAACTTTTCGAACTAAAATTTTTTTTGGAATGATTATTTAAATAAAAAAGTCAAAAAATGATTAAAAATTGTATGGTTGGTATATTCATAAAATGTTGACAAAATCTATCTATGACACCAGGCTCGTAAAAAAATAAAATTTTACATTCCATAGAGTGACGTGAATCTTTAATAATCAGGTTTTGTTTAACTTTTTTTTAAACTGGTAATTTTTTATTTTTATTTCACTACTGTTATATGAAATTATTCTGAAAAAATTAAATTTTCAAAAATTAAAAGTTAATTTAACTCTAAAAGTAATGTAACCTCAATCTAAAAGACTTCTTGGTGCGGTAGAAGTATTTTTGTTGCAAGTGATTTTGAAAAATATGATTTTAGTAAGAAGGATTTCAATTTCAAATACCGGTATAAAAATTTTTTTTGTATATTTTTAAAATGACATAGGGAGAGTAGAATAACTTCTGATTAAAATGTACATTTAAATTGATTTAAATGAATAAATCACAAATATTTAACAAGATTAATCATTCAAAGCGAGGTTATTGGAAGTAAGAACATGTTTCACGAGTAGTAAAGCTGGTGAACCAAAAGTGAAACGAGAAAATGAAAACAAGTAAATTCATTTCAAAGTTAATCACAAATTCTTTGTATTAATTATAAATAATTAATAAAGGGTGCGTCCAAAGACAGGAATACTTCTGATGAACATGGGAGGACCAAAAGACTTGGAGGATGTCCCTTCTTTTCTTAAAAACCTTTTTTCCGACCGTGATCTTTTACAAATACCGTTCCAAAAGTCAGTTTTTTAGTGTTCATGATCGCAAACAATGTATCATTTTCAATATACAATATTTATTTGATTTCCAGACAATATAAACAAAATTTTTTCTAACTGAAGTTCAATCTTTTTTCATCTTTTTTCAAACCTGCAGTCGCATGGGATCATGGATAGCAAGACGAAGAACTAAAAAAATTCATCAGGCATATAGTGAGATAGGGGGTGGTTCTCCAATCCACAAGTGGACCCATTTACAAGGACAAGGAATGGTGCAGATTCTTGACCAAATCAGTCCCAGCACAGGTGACTTGAAAAAAGTGGTTTGAAAAATACATTATACAAAAAAAATTCCAATACTGTGCCTTTTGCTGCCACACAGCTCCACACAAGTACTATATCGGCTTCAGATATGTCAGTCCTTCAACAGAAGAGGCAATTGAGGCTATGGAAAAGTTTGTTTTAAATGACGTTGAACAATTTTTTAAATAATTTCGTATTGAAATAACGTAAGTATGCTGCTACTTTGATACTTTTTCAACTCCGACATGCAGGGATGGTGTAGAGAGGGCAATAGCCTTCAGCCAGTATCCACAGTTTAGTTGCTCCACAACAGGCAGCAGTCTCAATGCCCTATGGAGGCACTACAAGAACATGGAGAGACCCTCGAGGCTGGCCTGGTCCACCATTGACCGATGGCCCACTCACTCAGGCCTTGTCACTGTATGTTCAATGATGGTTTCAAAGTTTAAGTGGTTGTATGTGTTACATACTTCTTGCAGTCGTTTGCCGACAGTATCAAAGAGGGTCTGTTTTCGTTCCCCGCCCACCTCCGCAATCAAGTCGTCATTCTTTTCACGGCTCATTCACTGCCTCTGAAGGTACTAAATTACTGTGCAGGACTTCATCAACACCACTCCACCATTAACCACCACCTCCATCATCATAACAGTGCGTCAAAAGAGGTGACTCATATCCTTACGAAGTGGCAGCAACAGTACAGGCAGTGATGGACAAACTTGGACACAGCAACCCACATACATTAGCTTGGCAGTCCAAGGTTAGGCCGCGTATGGTTGTGTGGATGTTCCATGAATTCACGCATTCACGTGAAAACAGGTGGGTCCGTTGCCGTGGCTGTCACCCAGCACCAAGGAGCAGATCAAGCTGCTGGAGAAGAGGGCTTGCAAGGCCATTCTGCTTGTGCCCATCGCGTTCACCTCCGACCACATTGAGACACTTTATGAGTTGGACATTGAGTACAAAGAAGTGCCCAGCCACTATGTAAGTGTGCGGAGGGCTGATGACTAATTTTAATAAAGAATAAATAATATAAAATTTAATTTTTAAAGCGCCACGTCAAACAACTAAGGCGAATGTAAACAACTTGAACACAAGTTACCACTTGTTAATTTTGATACAGAGCAGCATGATCATCAGACGAGCCGAGTCTATGAATGACAGGCCTTCCTTCATCAAGGTACCATGGTCAAAACTGCCAAACATTGCTTCATACAAGCCTCACACCACCACAGTGCTTAGCGGACTTAGTGAAGGAGCACCTTGAGAGCGGTGCAGGCAGCAGTCATAAAATGCAACTTCATTGTGACAATTGTCCCACTGAGGCATGCAAGCAGACTAGGAAATTTTTCAGGCTGGTATGATGGATGACAATGTTGTGTTGAAGAGTTGGTGTGTTGGTGACTGTCGTGTGTGCAGACGATTATGTTTTGTTAGACTAGAAAAGTTCGATCACCACCACACGATCAACACTAAACATTTTCCTTGCAGAACGCAGCTTGAAAGTCGCCAGTTGAATGAAAAAAAGAAACTCTTATTCGCTTGAAAAACCACTACTATGAAATTTATAAAATTCCTTCACCACTTCGTTATTGGCCTGCACTTCAGATAATTTGCACTTTGGAACTGCCAATAAAACACACTACCACGCAGTCTCATCCTTATTTTCAAAACTCAAAATTTTTTTAGCTAGGGATCGAACCAGAAGGCTAAATGCGACAATTGGGTATGCAAGCGCGTTTTTCGATTAGCTATGCGATTACATAATCTACCTGTTTTACGGGCGTACTTCTTTTTTAACTTGCTAATGTTGCTTTCGCGTTAAGGTGTTACGCATTGAACCATGGGCGCGCCTTCGAACAAAGTGTTGGAAAGCCATTCACAAGTTATTAGATTAGATTAGATTAAGAATGCTTCAAACCGCCAGCGATAAACATGGAGCTTCTGCAGATCTAAAGAGGGTTTTGACTGTAACAACCCCCATTTGACTTACCTTTCTTCTGAATGATGTTATGGAAAAGCTAAAAGAAAAATTGATGCTGCTGTTGTGAGGTTACTTGTTTGTCACATTGAAGTTCATCGCTGTAATTTTTTTTATTGTTTTTCCATCTTTTGCACCAAAGAATGATTCAAAATAGTCTTCCGAGAGTTTGTCCAAAAAGACTAGCAAAACTTAAAAAACGATTCACTTCAAACGCTGGGTCCGCAAATTTTGGTGGTTTTCCGACTTGCGCTATAAGGTCTGTAGAACGGTGTGGAATCAGCATCATACAAATGATTTGATTAGCTTATTAGAAAAAGTCCTGTGTACACTTCCAGTTTGGATTATGACTGAGAATCTTTTTCAAAAAACTAGTGTCAGACCTTGTAATAATAGTTTTCTCTTAGGCAAAATAGAGCTGAAATAATTTACTTTTGAAAAAAACACCAAAGATAAATAATAAATCTCATTTGATGGGATAACATTTGCCTTTCAGGGGATATGCACTCAACACCCTACAAGTACCATATTTTTCGACCTCTCTAAAATATCTACAAGCTAGCCTCTTGTCTCGATCAATATACACGAAGACTCTGAAATTCCTGTACTGAAGTAAGTGTATTGACAATCAAATCCCAAGTGTATTTTGAACTAAGTATATTTGATCAAAAAAATCTTACTTTTAAGAACTAAATGAAACGCTTCAAAACTTGCATCCAACCCAAATATTTTTCATTATCTGCTGAATTGATTTTTTCTAAATTAAAAAAACAAAATTATATAAAATTTTACTCTAATATTCAAAAATATTATAAGATAATCTTCAAAAAAAATAATGATTTTTTCGAAATCTTCAGTTACTTTTTCTTCCATTAATGTCGAAAAATTGTAAATGGAAATTTTAGCTTTTGCATTATTTGAAACTTTTGAAATTCAAGTCAATGGAATCAATTTTAACTTTCATATTTACAATTTCCAATAGTAACTGTTTTGACATAAGTTGATGCAGATTCAATTCTTGAAAATATCTTTGCTTTTTAAACTGTTACATATTGATTTCTGTTTGCCTCTGTATGTTACGTCGTCTCACTTACACTTGACTTTTACGAGATTGCTTTAAAAAAATGATTTGAGCTGAAAATGAAATGGCCTAGTGATCTTTTTGCAGAAAAGCTAAAATGTTAAAAAACAGGCTGAAAATGAAAAGTTTATTTGTAGAGGTAGGCAAAATATTTGTAGCAAAAACTGGGCTAATCAAAATCTTTGTTGTATAAATATATAATGAGATGTATAAACAAGAAAATATTGGAAACAACGTGAAAATATATATGATACTGTTTTTTATATATTTCAAATATTAACTTTAAAAAATGCTGACAATTATCATAAAATTATGAAAAATTATCATAAAATTATAAACAAAACAGTTGTTTGGAAAATTTAGATAAAAAAATGATATAAATAAATAAAAGAAAAAATATATACCCAGTAATATAACAGAAATAAAAATAGCTTTTTTACAAAAAGGATAGTTATGAATCGTATCTAATTTTGAAAGATGCAAAGCATACGAATAGAAAACTGAAAAGTGACCAAGGTTTTAGAAGAAGAAGAACTGAAACAAAGAACTGAACGTTAGATGTTGCTTTTTCTATTGAATATCATGCAACTTCATTTAAAATGACTTTGGTAACGAAAGATTTGAAGAAAAAGATGGAAGTTTACTTTTCTTATTGACAACAGATGGCCTCTCAAAAACTGTGAAGTTGCTTGGGTTTTTGATTTTCCATTATGTCATTAAATGTTTTTCCGATCAACGTTACAGAAAATTAAAAATTCTAAATTTCTAACAGAATCAAGAAATGAGCACATACATCTAGTAAAGAACTTTCTAGTGTTTAAATAACTACCTTTTTTCTCTGTTTCGAGCTTACCCTAACGAACTGACAATAATATGTTTTTTTCCAAAAAAACCTTAGTTCAATTTAAGATAATAAGATCTTCCATTATTGCCCAAAAACAAACCAATTTTTTTCGAGAATGAATTTTGCTAAATAACTTTCTACAGTTCTATTTCTCCAACTAAGAATGTAATGAAACTAAGTTATTTACTGTAGAACAACTGAACTAAACTTTAAATTATGAAAAAACCCCTGAGCATGTTTTGAGTTGGAGATATATCATTCTAATGGAAGAGCGCTTTTCATTTCGTAACACTTCAATTTTAGCGCAAGTTCAGATGGATCAAACATTTTAATGAACCAAACGATGAATCGCGTATCGTATCGAGAAATATAAACCGATAATAAGAATACAGAACAATCTGTAAATTTCATTAAACGCCTCGCAATTCAAATTAGCCGTTTTACGAATATACATAAGCAGACAAATAAAATCTTTTCTTAACGATTCATTTCTCTGAGGACTTGAAACGCTCTGTGATTGGCTGACGCCTTCGAGAAGGAGGAGCCTGGACAAAGAAGAGGCAAGCAGATGATCTTACAAGGACGAAAGATCGTATAAAAGAAGGATCTTCAGCGTCCGCTACTTCTTGCATGTTTCGAGCTCACTGTCAACTTTTTTTTCTGCCTTTGAAGTGCATAAGGAGTAAACTTGAAACGCGAACTGAATAAAAAACTTGAATAATAACTAAGACTGGTCATAAACTAATGGAATATTGAGAAGAAATTTGATTTAATGTTTTGAGTAGTTGCAAAGTAACAACAAAGACACTTATTATTGATTGAGCATCAAAGAGGACAGATCTCCGGAGTGATAACTATGACAATGGTAGCGAATGGAGCTTTGAGTGACAAAAATAGAGAATTGAAGTATGAGTCACCCTGCAACCCCCTCACATCTCTGCCAGAGATCCAAAGCGACACTCCCGAAAGAAATGAGAAAGCCAACGAAACTGCCACAAGTTCTCCTACTATGCAAGATCTCCCG